>JARHVA010000587.1:3492500-3552500 GCA_037957365.1 Torreya grandis
AGGTAGTTCAAATAAAATTATTCTATTTTTATTTAATACCAATACTTAAGCATCCATTACTTTAGAGGAATATCCTATTTTAGTAGGTATTACCTACCCAAACATGTCCTAAGCTAGTGCTTCAAGCTACTTCACATGTTACACAAGAAAAATAGACTCATACTATATAATAAAATATACAAAATTTTATGGTTATTATATTTATGTAGTATAATAAGGATCATAAGTTCTATGATGATGATGATGTATTTCTTTTAAAAATATATTACCTCTCATATTTTTATAAAAATAAATGTGTTACTACTCTCCAATAATATATTACATTCTCCAAGATTGATCAAGGATGTACATTAGAGCATCCTCTTGAAAATATAATTGGTTAGAATTATTCATAACTCAAATTCATAAAAATTTCAATTATACAAAAACATTAAAATATTTTAATAATATCACAAAAATCCACATACATAAAAATAAAAAAATCAATGCCTATGACTGACATGTATTTCTTGTTTACATGATTTATTTATTATTTATCACATGGTATACATAAATGAAATTAAATAAATAAGAGTTGTCTATGCCATGGAAATACATATGTAGGTTAATATTACACCCATGATCTACCTTTCCTACATTGAGGTCATGTGTCGATTGAAAATTTGCATCATGTAGAACATTTAATTTAGTTAGTCAGACAATCCAATATCAAATAGGGGTAATTAGTGACATGGAAAGTCTTGTAAAATTTTTAGTTTATGTTTTATGGCCTAAAATAAAATATTTTTTGCATAAAAATTAACTTTTTATTACATATTTGGGTTCTCAAAAAAATATGTAAGTTCAAAGAAACAACATGTGATTTAAAATTCATATGAAAAATTTATGGCTTCTATAAATTAGATGTATTTTATGGTTTAAAAACCTCTATGTAATTTTCATAACCATTCATGGTATTTATTTAACTTCCTTAGTGGTTTCATAACCACCATGGTGGTTTTGGCCTGCATATAGTGCAAACTCTAAAAACACAAAAAGTTGAAGGGACATGGGTGTGTTTTATCTTTAGATTATTATTCTTGGGCATATTTTTTGAGAATACAGGATGTTATTTTGGATAAATAATATCCCTTAAATTTCATATAATTTGGATAAGGATTAAAATCATTCAAGAATATTCATTTGAGGAATTCAATAAGTTGTTCATTCATCAGCTCATTTTTTTCATGTATATGATTGAGTGGGAGACTATAAAGTTGAGGTAGTTGTGTTCATTAGTCTCACTTTCTTGATATTAAATTCTTACACTTAAAATTATAGATATATTTACAATTATATGATCCCATTATATTGGTGTCCTTGTGATCCCAAGAAATAAATATCTTGGAAATTATATAACATAGAGGAGATGAGGAAGCATGGCTTACTAGAGTTTTCTCACATTTAGTTTATACAAGGTATTTATTATCTTATCTCTTTTTGTTAAATTATTTTTTTCCTTTATTTTCATGTTTACATTAATTTAAAATATTATTAACAATAACCATTCCATTAAACTCATCTATCACAAGCATAGCATTTGCTTCCTAAAGGTTAAATAACTTCACAGTGGTATTGAAATTATATGCAAGCATTTAAATTGATATCATGTATGGGGTAGTATCATGTTTAAAGTGTGGAGGAATGTATGAAGTGGAAGTAGCATGTGGATATTGTATGTAACTTTTTGAATATTCTCTTGTATATTGTAGATGCAACTCATAAGATCTGAAATACATCTTTAAACAACAACATCTTGGATGTTGTTTAATGGTATAGAACTCAAGATCAACCCCTTGTCTTGAAATAATATATATTGGTGAAAATAAAATACAAATATCCACCTAGTTTACATATTACATTGGTATCATAGCATGTTTTGCTTTTGCCTTGAAAGATTTTCCTAAAACATTTTGACATTGGGTTCTATATTATTTCATGTTTGTTTCAAAATTTAAACCATGGTCAAACCTTTGAAGAGAGAAAATATTCAAGTCCTTGAAGATACAAATTAGAAAATTTGAGATTAAAACTTTGAATTAATAAATATTTAGTGACACTTAGAAGATGAAAATTAAGTTTTGTAAGATAAAATGATAATCTATGAATAATGTAATATGGGTATCATTAAATAATTACAAAATGAGGTTAAAAATAATGAAGAGATGTTGGAAAAAATTTAGGATGGTGGTGAAGGACTGTAGGACTGAAGGAGAGATAAGAGTCTACCATACCATGGAGATCATCTTCTAACAAATATGCATAAACCATGATGTAGATATGCAACATAAGCACCCCACCATATATGTGTTTCCTTTGTTCAAGTTGAGAAGCATACTAAGGGTTTTGGTTCCATGTTTCTAACCAAAATGGGTTATGATGGAAAAGGCCTTGGGATCAATGGCCAAGGAATGACTAATCCTATAATGGTTGAGTAAAGGCCACAATACACATGTTTGGGATATGTTAGTGGAAAATAAGGAGTTAGATAATTCTCCAAGATAATTGATTTCAGAAAAACCTTAAAAATATATGATCCTAGACCACTAGCTCTACAAAAATAACCCATGATGGGTAATGACATCATTTATTTTATCAAATCTAATGAGGATTTTGATTCTCAAAATAATGGGTAGGTATCTAATAAATACAAAGGTAGAATTGAACCACCTCAAAGGGACAAAAAGAGTCTCTAAGAAGAGGACAATGGTTTCATGAAGTAGGGGATAACCCATTATCACTCCATGACTATGTGAGTGACTCCAAGCTAGAATTAAGAAAGGGAAAACCTTTCAATGATAGGAAGAAAATAAATGAATAATTAAAATATTATCCAAATATAGCTCAACATCACAAATGAGGAGGTAAAAAATTACCAATTTATCATTATTATAGAAATAGAATCCTAAGAAGGTATGGAAATAAAAAATATTCCATTTTTTGCTTCAAATATAATAAGAATGGTCATATAAGAGGAAATTGTTGGTATACATATCCATTTTTTCATAGAATGAATAGGCATTGTGTGGCCATGTGTTGGAAGAGGAAATTCATCAAAGATAAGCCCATACTCTTTAATAGGAAGGATTAAAGTTGTAAATACCACTCTCCAAATTATAATGTGTAGAATGGTAAGAAGGATACGATGTCCAAGAGAATGGGACAAATAATTGTACTCATTGGAACATGAGTAGGTATTGGCATGAAAAATGTTAGGATATTCATCCAAAAATTAACCTAAATAATTACAAGGAGTATTCCAAGAAGGAATAGGTATCTACAAAAAATACGGAACTTGTTCACACACCTACAAATCAATAGCTATAAAATTAAGGAGCTTCTCAAGCATCTCCAAAGTAAGAGCTAGAAAATGATGAAGATTCACAATCATATCCAATATAAGAGGTATAAACTAAATAATAACACCTATATAAAGAATAATCCATGAAGTATAAGTATCCCATTGAGTACCACCCATCACCTTTGTCAAAAGGTAAACATGGTAAGAGATCACACCTTAGAAGAATATTTACAAAAATCATGTTTTGATTTGCATCTAATTGAGAAGTTATCCGCTATGGATACCATTAAGAGGTATTAACCCATAGAGGATTCTTTACCAACATTGTAAGAGGGTAATGTTAATATTTTATTATTGGTTCTATGGATAGAGTATTTTCATATATAAGAGATATTTGGCATACATATATAAGCAACCGTGCATTGCTTGTTATATCACTTTGATGAAATAAGAAAACTAACTTATTTTGTATGAGAAAGTATGGAGGAATGTCACTTATTAAGAATGCAAATGGATATGATAATCTCATTGTATCAAAGAGTTTGTATCATTTCTGACATTATCATGATCATGTAGATTGAAAAGTTAAAATGTTTTCATTATTAAGTTCTTATTGCATGTCACTAATTAAGAGGCACTCTATGTTGAGATAAAGATCCAAGAACATGTTGAAGTCCAAGATATCACAAACGTGATAAAAATTTGGTTTTCTTTTCCTCTTCAAAAAATTTCATAATTATATAATGTGTAACATTTCTAGTAGTTTATCAATGTTTTAGCATGCATCTGAGAAAACACATGACTTTAACATGGAGGTATATGCTAGTTGTCATAAATCATAAATTTGATAGCATACGTATCTTGGTTGTGGTATGCAAATAATAGTTGTGACAAGTTTTTAGCATGCTTTTAATTTTTTTTATGCAAATGGAACAAGGTTATAGTGGGATATACAAATAGGTTTTCGTATGAAAAAATTGGTAGATCATGTTTTAGTAATCTTATAGAATGTTTATGAGTCCAAAGTTTCTTCCACAAATGGAGAAGAAGTCACATGATAATAGGTCATTAATATATGGTGGAAGTGTGTCCATGGTTAGTAGCACTCTATAATAAGACTATTGGTTTCTATTGATGTATGTTATGGAATCCGCTTTTATTAATTTAAAATGATTCCTTAAATGTATATTGCATTTATTTTGATGAGGCCTTCATTTTCAAAATATATGCAACTTTGTAAACAAAATTATATGTTTCGTAATCCATGTATGTTGCATTATTTTATTATTAAAACTAAGATGATGGAAACATGTAAGTTTAATTAATTTGTGTAACACTTCCTATTTAATGAAATATTTTTTCATCAATTATTTAAATCACTGCAAATAGTAAGGAGGATTGCATATGATCATATCCTCATGAATAGTTTCATCCTAACCTATAATCATGTGTATTTCACAACAAATGGATTATATGAATAAAAAAAAGAAGAATAGGATACAAAATATTGAAATAAACTAAGTTGTTATAGACTGGAAAGATTCATAGACCCTTTCATCAACCTTGGCTTATAGGTTTCGTAGACACTCTCCAAGAGAGAAGAACAAGGTATAGTCAAAGAGGATGATAAGTTTGGTATCTCACTTGGGAATATATGATGTAAATATTCATATTATTTTTATATATTTTTTAGGATTAAAATTATTCACATTTTTCGTGTATGATCATAAAATTGGATCATATAGATCATTCAATTTATTTAGTAATATAATTGACTATCAAATAAGGGTAATTCATAACATGACTGGTCTTTAAAAAGTGCTAGTTTTTATTTTAAGGGACAACATATTATATAGTTAGAATAAAAATTACCATTTGAGTACATTTTTTTTCCTCTTAAGAAAGTATGAAATTTAAAATTAAATGTCATGTGATTTCAAGTGCATATGAAAAAGTTATGACCTCTAAAAATTAAAGGACTTTTATGGCTGTGAAATTGTTGATGTAGTTTCATAACCACCACAGTAGTTATAAAACCATTAGTGTTATATATAGAACCATCTCATTGGTTTCTTAACCACCATGATGATTTTGTCTTGATTATAATAATAATTTTGGAAGAAAGAGAAGTTAGAGGGATGTGAAGACATTTTGCCTTTAGATTTTAACTCTTCAGCTTATTATTTGAGCCTAAGGGATGTTATTATGCTTATATATGAGACTTTAAACTTAATATAAGGTAGATAAGGTATAAAATCATTCAAGATATTTCACTTTAGGA
Organism: Torreya grandis; assembly: GCA_037957365.1. Taxonomy (NCBI): domain Eukaryota; kingdom Viridiplantae; phylum Streptophyta; class Pinopsida; order Cupressales; family Taxaceae; genus Torreya; species Torreya grandis. Next base: position 3,498,122 of record JARHVA010000587.1, read on the forward strand.
ACTAATTAAGTTTTTCCTTCACCAACTCATTGTTTTCACATACGTGATTGAGTTGGAGACTACACAATTGAGGTAGTTGAGTTTAGTAGTCTTTATTGATTGAAAGGAAAGTCTTCCACCAAAATTATATATATATTTACAATAATAAGATCCCATGAGGTTTATATACTTGTAATCCCAAAAAGGAAAGAACTTGTAAACTACATAACATAGTGGAGATGAGGAAGCATAGCTTTACTCTTACTAGAGTTTTCTCACATTGAGTTTTTCCAGGGTATGTATTATGTGATTTATTTTTATTGATGTTTATGTTTACTTTTTTTATATTTTTAAATTACTTTAAACTATTATAATACAAAAAACACTTAAGAGATCTCAAGAATCATCTATCACAAGCATTAAACTTATTTACTAAAGGTTAAATAACTTCACATTGAAATTGTACTTCTATGCAAACATTTCAATTAAAATAATGTATGGAGTAGAATAATGTTTAGAGTAAAGAGTAACTTACACAATGGATGTAGCATGTGGATATTTAATCTTAAGGTTAGTGTATTATCTTATATGTTGTAGATGCCAGTCATTAGAGCTAGAATACATCTTTAAATAACATTTTGGGTGTTGTTCTATGGAATATAACTCGAGATCAATCCCTTGACTTGAAATAATTTCCATTGGTGAAACATGTCTACACATTGGGTCTATTGGTACACTTTACATAGGGTACATATTTCTATGACCATTTCCATTGATCATAAAGAGTTATTTTACACAACTTACACATGTTTTACTCTTTTTTTATATATAATTGAGGGTTTAAGGGTCCCTATCCCATAATAAATAATGATCCAAAATATTGCATATTTGCCTCAGACAAAAAACCATGAGGGAATGGTGTTTCCAAATGCTAACTAAACTAGCCTAGATATAACAAAGAGATAAAAATAGAACCAAGGAATATCTAAGAAAGGTGAAGATAATAAAAAAAGACAATAAAGATAATGAATAAAACACCCATACATACTTGATATACCAATAAATACATAATTTAGGATATAAACATTTACATCCTTCAGGGCTAGAAATCACCACCATTTCATGCTAAAGAATAGGGAAAGGACAAGAAACCCAAAATTCAAGGCCTCTCTTTTCCTCTTTTATGGTGAGAACAAGGAATCATAAAAGTTAAATATAAGGTAAACCACCCTTTTTCTTCTTTTAAACTACAATCCACTCATATAGAACACACAAACTACCAAGATCCACATTAAAAGATGTGGGATTACCACCTAGAAGTCCTCCAAAAGTGTCATCATTAATGACTATATTTAAAACATCAAGAGATTGAATCTTATTAGATATACTAAATTACCCAATAATTAACAAAAATGAAATCATGAAACTTGGTTTAGGAACCTAATGATCCACTTTATGAGAACCATCAACACAATCATTTAAAGGATTAGGAGGGATCATTGGATAAACTATAAGGTGATCAACAATTTCATCCTTCCACTTGAAAAATTCCACTTATGCTTGAAGGAAAAGCATGAAGAGGCCAAATGGCCATGCACAAAGCACATCTAGCATTTAAAAGGAAATCCCTTATAGTCAAGGATTTGAATCTAATTCCAATATTTAACCCTTAATTCAATAGTTACTAGGATATCCTAATATAAATATAAACTAACAAGTATCCATGCATAGGTGGTGTGGGAAAAGATATAAGTAGAAGAATCAATCACCAAAATATTTACAAGAGAACCACAAAAGGATGTTAGGATAGATTTTTCCCAAAACTAAAGCAAAAGGAAATGCAAACAAACCTAGTAGGACTAATACTAAAATTTTTAGAGTAGAAGATTGAGGGAATGGCACCAAGATTTCATAAGGAAAAAAAGTTGATCCCAAGACTACGTGTTTTTTCAAAATCACCTTATTAAAATATGCCAAGCTATCAAAAAATACAATAAATAATCCCATAGCACATGGGTAGATGTCAAAATTATCTTCAAAGAAAGGTTACCATGATTCCAAGATCCACTAGTGAAGGGCAAAAAGGCTCAGCCAAATACTATGAAATATGAAAATTAAGCCCTAAGTGACAAACATAACCTCATTCAAAATCACCTCCTCCAAATTTTAAATCTCAAACAACACCATTGGTGTGTTATTTAATGCATAGAGGACATTATAAATAGATGTAGCCTTCTCCCCTTGAGAGACTACCCATGTGAAGGTTTTGGGATTATCCTTCCCAAAGCCTTCCAATCCTAACTTATAGAATCAAGTCCAACTATTGAAAGAGAGGAGAAATAATATAGATCACCAAGAGACTTTTTGATATTAATAAACCCATTGATCTACTCCTAAAAAAACCCCAGGTTGCACCTAGAGTACCCCTAACTTTGGTCATTGATAAAACCTTCAAAAATATTACATCTACATTTATCAACTACATATGGGCATGAGTAGAAGAGGTCAAAAGAGCCATCTCCCTAAAGGAACAACATGTAGAGGGAAAAAGAGCATTGAGGGATTCTAGGAAGATAGGCATCATGCTAGTAGGTTGATGCTAAGGGACAGGGTTCTTCATTCTTATTATAAATTATGATGAGTTTTTCCAATATGAAGGAATTTTTATTACCATTCACATGTTTTACTCTTACTCATATCACTTAAATTGAAATTTCTCTTGATACTATATTTTTTTATATGAGTTGCTGACTTACATTGATTATGTATATTAATCTTGTTTGTTTTACATATTTTCATTGATGTTTTGAGTTCCATGTTTTTCTCTTTGATTGTGCATTACATTATGTGACTCTTTATTTGACTATAATCAATATATATACTCTAACTCTAAGGCTTACAAATTGAGGTATACAAAGTGGGATTGTCTTAAAAATTACATCTTTTAAGCATATATGTTAAGGATTTAGGAATTATTACAAATTTGCATAGACTATGAAATATGACATATAAATTAGGAGCATATGAAGGAAACATGTTATATATTTTATAGGATTATGAGTAACATTTCATATCTTATATGATATTATTACATAGATTACATGACTCTATTTACACATGTTATCATATTTGGGAGAATATGAATGACATATGCAAATAATATTAAGATATTATGATATTTTTACACATGTTATATGACTAATATTACATAGGTAATTAGATTGGGGGAATATGTGAGGCATTCCAAAAAATAATTTGCTTGGGTTCTATTTAGTATTGATCAAATTCTTAGATTGGATCATATAATCAATTTGCAACAGATGATTTAGAAAAAACTTACTTAGATTTTTATATTCTCATTTTTTTTTGGAATCAATGGTGGGTGCCATTATTTGAAATATAATATAATGAATAGTAAAATTGAGATTTTATATGATTTAAATTCTAGAAACTTCTCTATCTCCAATGAGGATTGGGATATATTTATCTCCATCCATACTTTTTTTTCTAACATCTAAAAAAGGATTAAACACCCCATTATCCATAGTCCATGGAATAAAAATTGGTTCACATGCCTACAAGTATATCCTTCCCATTATTACTTTAAATTTAAATATATAAAAGTTTTTACTTTAAATTTTATATCACAAGTGAAAACTAATTTCTACATGTTTTATTGAAAGTATTGCATGCATGAAGCAAACACAACACTCAAAACCTACTTGAACACACCCATCATAGATTAAATCAAGTATCATCTTCTATCCTTTTAATATATTTATTCCATTACTAGAATAAAAGGGGGGAAGTTTACACACTCACACTTGATATTAGACACTTGACAATGTTAGTTTTAATAAAGTCTTTTTATACATGCATTATGTGCACATAACTTAACATTAATCACATTATATCTTAGTCATTATCTTATATATTAACATGGCCTTCCCAATTTGTTATTAATACATGGTATTGTTTTAGTCTATAACTAAATAACTTATCTTTTATAGTCAAATTGTCTCTTGATCTCATATTATTGTTTCCAATCTTCTAGATGTTTTCAGTCACAGTTAGATGAATCTGGATGTCAAATCCATATTGATTAGCCAGAATCATTTGTATTACATTTAACATATATTTATCCAAATTTATATCCTTCATATGGCTTAACCCATATGTTTCACATTATAGTTCAAAGGGAAATTACCCAAATATCTAGATTGCTCAAACTCATTTATGTACCCTTTAATAGATATTTCCCCAAATTTATATCCTTCATATGGGTTAACAATATGTTTCACTTTCCATATAAAATTTAAATTACCCAAAGAGTAAGATATGTAATCATATGATGTTTAATCCCATTCTTATCAAGCAATCACCTATTTATCGCTAGAAAATATCTACACATTGAGAGGAACTAATAGAAAGCTTCTAAACTTGAAACCCCTCAAAATAACAAGCCATAAGCTAAGTATAAATAACATTGATTGCACACATAGCGACTGTTTCAAATAATTTGGACTTATCTATAAACCAAATGAAAAACAAATATCAAGAATACGTCTACATTATTCAAAATTTTATAATTTTAAATTCTCTCCAATAAAATAAATGGGAAATAGATACAAATTATTACCATGCTATCCATGTGAAACTTATGAAGAACCCCAAAACTATTCATTTTAAAAGATTATCTCCCATCCAACTTAGGGACATAAGTCTAGATTATTTGAAATAGTCCCTACACTCAGTTAGGTGGGAAAACTACTTTTGGTTTGAGGCCCCTTCAAAGTATTGAAATGTAGAAAATTCGTAGAGGCTCAAAATGGGGTAGTTGAGGTAATTATAACCCATTTTCTTATGTTTCATTGGTATCAAGAGAATAATTTATGGTTTTTAAGCAAGGAGAATGAAAAAAGAGTTATTCACATGGGTTCAAATAAATATGAATATAAAGGAGCTATTTTTGGATATAGACATATTGATTCAAATAGTCATAGACCTACATAAATATCTTGGATGAATTAAATAAAGTGAATATGAACCTATCCACCACACGCATCTATCTATAAATGGATTTCCCCCATCAACTTTCAAAAATTATTTCATGATTCAAGTCAACATAGAGCCCCTACAGAGCCTTTTTTATAATTGTATACATCACATACTTACATAAAGCCTAAACAATCTAATTATCCTATCTTTTAGTTCATTTAAATAAATAGTAGATTTTATTATATCAGTTGTACTCTACAATTACAACTAGATTTCTTAATTTAAACATATTTTATATAATCTGATTAAACTCAGTGGTTTGTCTTATTTATATATTTAAATCTAAAATTAGTTAAACAAGTTACACCTTGATGCAACATACTACTTTCCCACATCTCCATATTGACTTTATATTATTGATTTTATCATGATGCACATTGATCTTACATGATCAAACATATTATATGCATACACACTTTATGACATTCACACTTTGACTCTTGTCCATGAGTGACATGTTCTTATCACGATTTCTATTACATCCTCCTTTGTGATGTGACTTTACCTTATAGAGAATTCATATTATTTTCATCCTTAACACTACTTTGATAATACATACAGTGCACATTATGCATTGACATATGTTATTGACTTTTTAAATCCTTTATATTCTTCTATTTTCGAACTTTTCCCCTTGGTCTGATTTCATTTAAGTTGCTTATTCATTTCAATATGTCAAAAAGTACGAACAAACATCTAATACTTCAAAAAATGTAAAAAATTCAAATATTTCAAAATTTTCAAAACAATTCAAATATTCAAAAATAAAAATCCGAGACTTATACATAACTTAATTTGATGGTACACATAGTTAATTAATGTCATTTGTCATATATTTGGTGAATTACATATATGTTTTATATAGATGTGTTTTTCATAATATAGATGAGTTATATTCAATACATATAAATTATACATGAGACATGGTCATAGGAATGCATGACATTTATCACATCCACTTTCAACCTTTCCACATTTGGGGCATGCCCATGATGGATTAATCCTAGTACACTTTCCAAGATACATAGTTATATGTCATTCCATCTATCGTACTGAGATACTTAGACTGTTTATACATGACTTGATCTTTTTCATATATTTTAGAATGTTATTTCATTTAGATATTATGTTTTTATATACTAGATGGTGAAATTAATTGATTGTGAAAACTAAGATTAATTATGTAGGGTTTTTTTGGATTCAACTATGTAATAAATTTAATTTCTAACATTTCATATCTTACTATTGGATCTCTCCCCAGGAGATGGATCCATTAGTGAGATATGAAATATCATAAATTAATTTTATTACAAAGTTAACTCCAAAATAACCCTAAACATTACTTTATTGTGAAAAATTAATCTCAAAACCAATAATATTACTTGTTTCATGCTTATTTTATGTTGATGAATTTGACATTGTTCGATCATTGTTGTGTTCTACATTTCTTATTCAAATTTATATGAGTAAATTTATTGTGTCTTTTTCAGTTTTACATAGGTTATGTAAGAGGATAATCCATTCCATGGCCATGTCATTTCCATGTTAGGTTAGATTCAAGTCATGTTTTATATTATTATTTGCTTACAAGTTTTTTACTATGATATTGTGTGTGTGCATACTTACATAAAATTTTGTGAAGTTAATTGACCATTGTTGTGTGATTGGTGCCATGATTTATATCATTCACACATGCACACGCATGCACGTGTGCACAAAAACACACACACATACATATATCATGTGCATTTTCATGACTTGTATCATGAATCTACTATTATTTAAATTAATATGTAAATCATTGGCATATCTATTGAGTTCAACACACCCAATTTTCATAAAATGGGGACCCCATGAGATTTTGGGTCATATAACCTAAGACATACCTTTTCATTTGTTCCATTTGATAAAAAATCCTTTGTATGGTTGTAAAATCTTAAGAGATATGGTGGTTCATGATAAATATTAATGAGTACCTTATAATAATGTTTTGTTAACATTTAAGTTCATTATTTTTGTAATGATCTAAATTATTTAAAAATTTCTATTGCAAGGGGTTATAATTCAAACACAAAGGTATGTCCCTAAAACACAATAAAAATCACGTAATTAAGGTTTTTGAACTATGATATTGTTTTAGCTATGTCAAAATTGCATTCAATATTAGGATGTACCTTGATTTTAAGTTATAAATGAGGGTCCAAGTTAGATTACGTACTTGAGATTTATGAATTTGAGCTTACCCTGTTTTGTTTTTATCATGCAAATCACATTCACATCTTTTGCCTTTGTATAGTATGCCAATGCCACTCAACCTCAATTAACACACAAAGGCATCATATTTATTAATTACTTAGTTATGCAATGTTCAATATTTATTCACATACACTTTAGCCTTTGAGAGCAATTGTGACCCAATGACACAGTGGGAACCTACCACTTAGAAATCAGTCATGCCATTTATAGTTTGAATAAAATTTCAAAAGGTTTGTGAGTTAGTGATATAATTAGGAATATTCCACTTATCATTTAATCACTACATTTTGGCCTATAAATGAGGGCAACCTGATTAGAACATGCCATTGAATACCCTGTCATGGCCTTTTGAGACCCTAGTTACTTTCAAAAGTCCCATGATAGAGTGATATAACTATATTATGACACTTGGTAGGCAATCACATCATTAATTCCCCTATGACTAAGGTGCAAAGTTCAATTCTAATAACACAATTAATGCACAATAAGGTAACACCTATCACTCAATCACCCAATATTAAATAGTTAGATGCTACATAGAAGCCACATGGTAGCTAAGACCAATGTACTGGAGACATGTTAACATCTTACCTCATGATAGTATCATGACTAAAGAAAGATACGAGACTTAATGAAAGGTGATCCAATGAAAATATGACATGTGGAAAGGTGTCATCATAATTGGTTCCATCAAAATTTTCATATAACAAAGACACACAATAGTTCAAGCAAATGAAAACCTACCACTTGGAAAGCTAGCAGGGGTTTCAAGATCAAGTCAGCCCAAAATAAAAGGGGTCAAGCCATCTAATATTTAAAAGAGGTACCAACCAATCCTAAGATACCACATGGAAAAATATCATGCCACCCACCTAGATATCCCAATATCCAAAGTAAAAGGTTAGAATGCATGAAAAGACACTAAGTGTCAAACATGTGTCAAGTACAATACCTAGATGGCACATAACTATCCACAAAGTATTGATTATTGGTATGAATAAAATGCTAATGGAGTTCATTTTTATGGTTATAAAGCAAGGTCACCTTAAGGAAAAGTCAAGCCTATGATGAGAAGACATGTTAACAAACTAAAATCAATGATTGACCAATTACAAAAAGTGAATTTTCAATGTCATTAGAAAAAAAACCAAAGATCAACCTAGGATTTATATCAAAGTAACTGAAATATACTTTCCATATATGGCTCATATCTTGAAATTCATTTTTTTGAAAAAAATCCAAGGTTTAAAGCTTACTATCTCAAGGATTTGTATTCACCATTGGTAGTTATTGAAGACTTTAAAGTACTCTGTATCATTTTATAAAAGATTTTTGTGAATTCATTTTAAATCTAGATAATCCACATGTTCATCAATCAACATTTTAGAAGTCATGGCTTAAGTAGGAATATCTAGATCTACCAAGTCAGAACTAGTTATGTTTCTCTATTCATTCGTGATAAACACAGTCCTCTGAGACACTAGTTTCAATTCAATTACATTGGACACATAGGAAAAAAACTATAATAACTTATTATACCATGTGGAAAGAACCACATATTAGGACATTGATGATGACGAAGCTCCAAGTTTCATATAGGAAAGGTTTGACATCTTGGTGCTTAAGCCTATAGGATTGCATAAAACTACATCCAATCTAGAGGTACTCCCCTATGTGGACCTAGTCCACTAAAGTTTAGTTTAGTTTAGGTGTATGGATAACATGATAAAATATATCAATTTAGGTAATGATATTTAATACATAGTTGGGTTAACCTTTTAGGCCTATTATGACTTACCCAACCCTAAGGTTTTTTATAATCAAGAAAATGTAACCCAATGGCTTAACACACATAACTTTAGATAAGTCTTGAGAAGATAGGTATATAACCTAAGGAGGTTTGTCTATAAGTCCAAAATCAATCAGATCCCCATCACCCAATTAAAAAAATGGGTGAGAATGGGGATGGCAAAAATGAGATGGTTGTATGGAGTAGAAGACACTAGCCATGTGGATGAAAAGTGGGTTTCACTACTATCTATAGTTATAGATGACTCTTTGACCCCCTTGGGGAGATCATCTCCTACAATTTGGTTACCCAAATCAATAATAACATGGATAACCAAGGAAATAATTTCTACATGATGTCTTACTTGGTTGATACCATCTATGTTACTCTAAAATTCCCCAGTTTACCAATTAGGATCTAAAATTGAAATGGAACATCTCCCATGTATTCACATAAGGATTTATAGGTACAAATAGGAGATGTGAACCATCAGTAAATAGTTTTACGTAACTATATGCAGGGCCATCCATGAGACGGTTATGCCTAATCTGTCAGAAGAGATTAGGGCCACACTTAGCACATTGGGAGACTATAGGTATTACCCTGACTACAATATAATAAAAGTCATGGGAATCAAGATATCCCCATTTATGTTACCCAACATAGTGTTAAAAAAGATGGCTCAGAAGGAGATTACCTTCCAACCACTCATAAGAATAGATGGACTATGCAAAAATAAGAAGGGACCGGTCCACCCCCAATTAATTAACATTGGTCAATTTAAAATTTAAACTTGGCACTTAGTCATAAATGTTACAAAACATAGGTCCTATTTTAGTCTATAAAAATATATCGATAGGGAATGAGATCCTACATAATTAACATTAAATCACTATGTCAGATAAGGTAACTCTTAGCATTACATACCACCATGAGCCTAAAGATGGAGACAAGTTCTACCTTACATAGTTGATAATGAAAAAGTCAAGTAGATACTAAAATAAAATGGGATCACATAGGTGAAAGGAAGACTGAATGGTGTGAGGTTTTTTTAGGTGTCAGATCACTAAGATAATCAAGCAATAATGTTAGCATCTCCTATTTATGTCACCAATGATGAAGAGGAAGACCTAATTAATCCACAACTTAGTTGTTGAATACTTCAGGCATTATCTCCCACTTTGGAGAAAGGGGGGAATAGAATTGGGAAACAAGCTGAGCAGGATTCCACCTTATGGGTCCCATTTGTTAACCTATCCTAGGTATAATTTTTTATTAAAATGTGGTGACATTTTCGTTAGAGGACATAGTAGCTTCTACTCTAGTAATTTCAACATCAACATTTCCTCTCCTTCCTCCTACTAAAGAAGTACTAAGTGCTAAAGGTTAGGAATGTATTACCTTACCCCACTCTTTCTTATATAAACAATCTCTAAGTGTATTTGGTCCCCCCCAACTCTAGGTCATGTCAATATCCTACCTTACATACCCCTTACTAGACCTGTAACCATAACATTGCCCACTATCACCCATTTCACCATATCATCCACTTCCAGGGTCTTGGTGATGGTCAATTTTCCCTAATCATGCCTAAGCCTATGCCTTGACCTAGAAAAAAATTTCCTAAGAAGAGGCCTACTATCATCCTTCCATAAGATCCCCTGTTCTCTACTAGTTATTCAACTAGTACTAGTGCTTCTTCATCCCCTAGCTCTATGTTTGTATTGGTCACAAATACTAATACCTCAAAAATTTCTACCTTCCAAGGGGTGATTCCAACTCAACTATTTCCTCCCTCATTAGATCCCATAAGTGGATCTTTAGATAAATTATGGATTAAGTAGATGCAACTATCCACTATGTAGAACCCAAACCTAGTCATATTGAACCTTCCCCAAGTTACATTGAAATTCTTTAAGAAGTTTGAGGTAATGAACAGGGTGACCAAGTGGAAGGTCATGCAGCCTGATGAGATAATCATGTATGAGTTAGAAGAAACCTTGTTTGAGATGACAAAAACAAAGAACTCTAGGGAGGCAATAATATGAGGAAGACCCCATCTCATCCCTTTATGTAACAATGGATGTGGCTACCAAATTGGTTAAGGGAGTGAAACAGAGAAAAATTAACATGGAGTAGCAACACAAGGCCACCTTATTATATCAAACCATAACAAGAGTGGAATAGGTTGTGGAAGAGTTGTTTGATATCTTGAATACCTTGGATCAATACATGGTAAACAGAGATAAAATATATAATAAAGTCCTCAAGGCATAAGATACATATGGGGGATATGATATTAAAATAATCAACTTAATGAGATTAATTACAATGAATAAATTTGAGGACCTAAATCCAATTCCCTTTGAGGACATAAGTATTACTCGAGAAGAACCTGAACTAGTGGATTGAGGAAATGAGGTCCCTAGGTAGATCCCTTACACAACAAGGTGATAAAGTCATTACCATACTAAAAGATGCTAAAATTATGCACTTTGATAATAAAGATGGATCCATATTTAGAAAGGATGCCTTCAAAGCTCAACTACATAACTTTTTGGTGAACTTTTGAATGTAAGCAATGGCTAAAGGGATGCCCTTTGGACAAGAGATGGTGGATTTGGTAGACTCTAACAAATAGAGAATAGAGAAGGTTATGGCCATAAACAAAGTTTTAGGACCTATCCTAAAGAAACATGATACATTGGCCACACTCATGGCCAAGCTACTAAAATATCCTATCATCGATATGAGATTGATCAATAGTGACTATAGGAAATGTTCCAAATTCTAGAGAGGGCAGGTTAAGGCCCAAAAACAAACTTCTACCTTAGGATCCACACCTCTTCGGCCCCTCTTGGAATATATTCTTGTTAGGTGTGCATCCTTGATTATCTTCCAAGATCAAAGTTTAAAATTTTGATGTTATTTCAGCCAGGTTTGGATCCCATTCATTGAATCCATAATGGTGTGGTGGGTTGCAAGGGGGGAACCCACCTTATGAGGTTTGAGGGGGATGACCCCCTGGTAGTGGGTCTTGGGGCCATGCAGCCTAGAGAATTTTTTTTATTAAAATTGCATTGTTAAATTATAATTTCATAGTCAATCTAGGCCATTGATTAAGGGTTTCTAGATTTGACAATAGAGGTTATGTTTAGGTGTTTTTACCATTAAATGTATTGATATATGGCTAAGATGTATGATTTTAAAATATTTATGAAATATTATAAATAGAGAGGAGATGAAAAAGGTAGAGAGGTGTAATAGGGTTTGTTCCAAGGTTTTGATTCTATTTTGTATTGCTAGAAGTAATACACTGGACAAGTTTGGCAGATGTATCCCATCTTGGGTGAAACACATTAAATCTGGTATCTCCTATTATTTGTATGTTTATGTTTATTTTTATAATGTTTGATGAATTTTTTTCATAGTTTTTCTTGTATGTGATTTGCAGATAGATATGGGTTTTAATTTATCCTAACAATTCTTCCTCAACTGATACTAGCACTCCATCTCCTTTTACAGCAGGAGCTTCATCATCATCTATAGTGGTGGGATCCTAGTCCATCTCTTTAGGAAAAATGTAACCATTTATTAGGTTCCCTCTAATAGGAATTAGGTCCCAAATCCTCCAAATTGCATTGTAAAATATTCCACCTTATTTGAATAGGGAATATTATATAACTTTATGACATGAGAGACCTTGTCTACCGATAGGTATCACATTACCTGATTCTTTTTATAACCAACTAAGGCATTCAAAACACCTATACAAGGGTTCACTCCCTTCATTATAAATTTAGAGACAAATTTTTGTGAATCAATGTAAAGAGAAAGGAAATTCTAGTAATTAACATATTGTTTTCATTATTTACATGCATTCTTGTTTCTTAATATTTATTAATAATATATGATATCATTTCTCTAATAGTTGAAATTTAGCATTAGTCTTTATAATAAATCTTTTTAGTTTTTTCTTTCATCTAGGCTAATGAAGTCTATTAGATATGCTCTATTTTCTTCCTACTCTAATAGTAACTATGTTTAAGGCAATTTATTGTAGGTAACATTTTAGATCATCCTTTTTAGATATGTGCATTATATTCACCCTAGAATCCTCACTGCACTTATGATGTTCTAGGTCTAATCACTAAGATCTCATAGTTGTTAGTTTCATTTGTATTATCATCATAAGAAATGAAAGGAGGTATGTTGGTCTTTATTGTTACAAGGGAAATTGTTTTCTTCCCTACCCTACTTCCTCCTTTGAATGTTTTAAAATGAATTACTTTAGATTAATGTTCATTGTATATATCCATTTATTTTTTTAAGAGTTTAGGAATTCATTGGAAAATAAAAATAAATTTACATCACAACAAAATTTAGATAGATCGTGTCATTATCATTTTCCCGTTGTCCCTATAACAGGGTCTGCTTGTAGACTAAGAGGTAGTAACTGCATAATCTCTCCAACAAACTAAGTGAAGCCCCAAGGTTTTTTGGGACATATACTATAGTCTAAAAAATTCTATTCTATTATTTACATTATGTCCTTGACACAAAAATACATCAACAAATAAGAGATGACTCTAGAAGGAGGGACTTGGAGAAAATTGTAGTGTATTTTGGTTGAAGTATAGCATAATCTCTTTCAAAATACATAAATATTAGAAGAAACACAAAATTTTATTCTCATTTTTTGTAAGATTTTTGCAACCTATGAAAGATCCTTGTGAAATGTGTTTATTCTAGGAGATTCTTTAAATATTAGCTCAAAGTCTATAGATATTCTGATATTTCCCCTTTGACCTATTTAAATTTCATCTAGAAAGTTAAATATAGGCATATCATTGAATTATTCAAAATTATCTATCTCTATTTAGCCTATATTTTCAAAAAAAATCATAAATTAAATTAATAAATTTTGGTTTGCAAAAAATAAGTGTGAAGATCAATGTCTAAGCAGATTATTATGTAAACAAATCACTGGACCAAGGTTCTAAAGGTGTAAATAAAGTATATTAAAGTAGTACCATGGTGTTATTTGAAATTTTTCATTCTAAGACACTTTAATAAAGCTTAATACACTAAGGATCACTTAAGATATCATGTTTAACATTAATATTTTTAGGATTAAACCAAGTTTCTAACAAATTTGTACAGGGTCTAAAGCTCTAAAATATCTAAGTTAACAAAGGTGAAGTAAGGCCAATTTTCTCAATTTTGGACATTTTTGTAGGGTTATTTCATGTTAGTTGGACCAATCTTTACCATATATTTTAATATTTGGTAAACTTTTGTAGTATTATGAGTTTTTGATAGATATATTTACTTAAACATCTTGAAGTTTCCTAGGGTCTAAAATAGATCTCACTCAGAGAGTAGGGTTCACTTTGAATCTCTAGAAACCCGTTATAAGGATAGAGGTGATAAAGGGAGATGTAGAAGATCTAAATTAGACCCTTCCTCTCTAATAGTCAAACATTTGCATCCTCTATTTCACACTTGATAGGGTCCAATTGAAGAATCCTAATTGGACACTTCCTCAATATGTTCCTAGGTGAGTTGGAAAGTTATGATGTTATTTTTAACAATCAAGACAACACTAACAATTCTAGGAACATAAGAGCACCTGATAGTGGGTTCAACCCCATCGAAATGTCACTCATGGTAAAAACTTACCAGTTTCTTGACCAAGAAGAAAATGAGATCAAAAGTAACATGGATGAGATCCACACTTTCCAACAATACCTAAAAATTAGTTATGCCTTGAGAAATAGAGCCCAAAATAAACCTATAATAACTTCCACACCTCCTACCAAAGTTGACACTCCGCCATACCATAAAAGCAAAAAAGATCCTCCTCTTCCAAAGGGAAGGGACACTCAACCTACTATACAGTTTGCTACAACCGGTTCCAAAGTTGGATAAAACATTATGAAATATATGAATAAGATCAATGATGACATTACTTTGCATGAGATGACTCAAATCACTGAGCAACGTGATTTGCTACTTAATTATCTAACTAATAATCCAGAAAAAGGTAAAGATAAATCTGAAAATGTGAATGTAGTGATGTATAAAAGTAAATCTAAGGTTCTTCCATTTATGTTAACTATCAAAATCTTTGGAAAGAATGTACATAATTTTTTTCTTGATTCTAGGTCATTTAATAACATAATGCATGCAAGTATTTATGAAAAGTTAAGATTAACTCTAATTAAGTATGATAGAGTTATCATATAGCTAGATATCTTGAAGGTTAAAGTGGTAAGAGAACTATTGAATGTTCATATGGAGTTAGGTCATGAACCCTGGATTCAATAGTTCATCGACATTCAAGTCATGGAAATCTCAAAAGTGTATGGGATGTTACTAAGCAAAGACTGGACTACATCCTTTAATGGATATATGTTCATGGACTTCTCACACATATGACTACCTTGACGGGGCATGCCTAATCAAATATGAATCGAGTGAGAGCCAAGGCTCAGGTTCATGATAAAAGAGTACAATTCTAAGAATGAGAAAGTTAATTTTCAATCTACCAACTTGGGTGTATATGCTCTTGATAATACTAACTCAAATGAAAATAGTCTTATGACCAAGGATGAAAGATTTTGGATAATGTAATTTAATGGTGTGAGATCCAATCAAGGCTCAGGGGTAGGTATCATGTTGTCAAATTTGATTGATAAGCAATACTTAACATCCTATAGAATTCAATTTTCTTGCATTGATAATCATGTAGAATATGAGGACCCGATTTTAGGACTTTAATTTGCCATCAAACACAAGGTAAGGAAATTATTGGTACAAGGTGATTTGGAGTTAGTCATCAAGTAGGCACGTAGCTAGTATTAGTGCAAGCTTTCTTATCTAAATAAATAAAAATATAGATCATGGGATTTGATCAAAATCTTTGAAGCATTTAACATTTCCTCTATTCTTAGGGATCAAAATCAACTGGTGGATACATTATCCTCTAGAACAGCCAAACTAGTCCCATCTAAGGATCTAAAATTGTAGAAATTTATAGTCAAAATGATATCTTGCCCTTCTATACTAGACAATGTCAACCACTTCCAAGTATTTGATGATGATAGGTAGATCATTGACTTCATGACTAATTCTATAGTCTTTGAGTCAAATGTAATTGATAAGAAAGATGAAGAATCTATGAAGGAGGTCAAAGTTGATGATGATAGCATAATTCAACTAAAGAAGAATATGATCCCTAAGGGTATGGTATCTCTAAAGAGGATATTCAACCAAGATAAGACAATGAGTGACCCCAAAATACTAAAAGTAAGTGGCGAAGATTACAAATAAATTAACTTGGGTTCATCAAGTAATACCCAACACATTAACATCAAGATTGTCTACACTAAAGAAGAAGTGGATGAGGCCACTAAGATATTATACAGATTCAAGGAGATCTTTACATGGTCATATGAAGACCTCAAATTTTGTGATACCTAGGTTATCACTCATAAAATACCTTTAAAGGAAGCATGTAAACCCTTCTGGCAAAGGCAAAGACCTATTAACCCAATTCTATAGCCTCTAATTTATGAAAAATTAAATACGTTATTGGATGTAAAGATAGTTTTCCCAACCAAACACTCTACATGGGTAGTTAACTTGGTCCCAGTTAGAAAGAAAAATGGTGAAATCAAACACTGTGTAGACTTTTGAAATCTCAATCAATCTTTATAAAAGGATAATTACCCATTACCCTCTTTGGATGAGGTAATCCAGATGATTAGTGAGTCTCAAATGATGTCTTTCTTAGATGAATTCTCTATTTACAACTAAGTGCTAGTTAATAGAGAAGATAGAATGAAAATGGCCTTCAAAACTAAGTGGGGAACATTCACATACTGAAGGATGCCTTTTGGGATCATCAATAATGGGGATACCTTTCAACATGCCATGGAACACACATTTCAAGGATTGATTGGTAAGTGCATCATTATTTACATATATGACTTAACCTTTTTATCTAAAAATAAGAAAGACTACATGACGCACCTTCAACATGTTCTAGAAAAGTGCAAAACCTTTGGTATCTCTCTGAACCCTAAAAAGAGTATCTTCTACGTAACTAAAGTTAAGCTTTTAGGAAATGTAATCATGAAGTATGGTATGTCTATTGACCCTAGAAGGATTAATTCTATTGTTAAATTTGATTTCCCAAATAATAAAAAGGAATTAAACTCATTTTTTAGAAAAAATAATTTTATGCATAAATTCATTTTATGTTTCACTAAAATTATCAGATATTTAAATGCCATGTTAAAAAAGGATGCAAAGATTTAATCGATGTCTAAGGTTAAAATATCTTTCTATGACATTAAATAAGCTATGATACAAGCACACATACTAATTAGCCTAGATTTTAGTAAATATTTCTACCTTTATTCCTTCACTTTCGACGACACGATTATTTATATCTTAATACAAAACATAGATAACAAAGAACATCTAGTCAGATTTATGAGTAAGAAACTAAAAGATGGAAAATTAATATACTGACTCCTAGACAAGCAAGTATATGCCTAGGTAAAATATGTAAAGAAATTTAGACATTAAATCTTCCAAAATAAAACTCATGCCATTATACCTAACCCCTATGTTAAGCTTATCCTTAACTAGAATGAGTTAGGAAAAAGACAATGAAAATGAATGACTAAGCTCCATGAATATGGCATAAAGATCAAGTTAGTCAGGATGGTATGAGTCCAATGTTGAATATAATTAATCACCAAGATTAATCCTTAAATTGATGTTTTATAGGTGGAAATAGACCGGGTTTCAAGTGAAAAATAGTACAAGGACATTCTCTACTACTTGTTGAATGGTACTTACCCACAAGAATAAAAAATAAATAAACTAAGAGCATTCATGGTCAAAAACTCACATTTTATGATCAAGAGTGGAGTACTTCATAGAAAAAACTATGAAGGCATCTATCTAAGATGCATTTACAAGCAAGAAGTAGTGGACATACTAAATAATTTCCATGAGAAATTGGGAAGTAGATACCATTTGAATAGAATGACTACCCAAAAAATACTTAGGGTAGGATATTATTGGCCTACCATATTCAAAGATGCACATGATCATGTTCAAGCTGTCACTAGTGTCAAATATTTGACAATAGAGAAGTAAGGGCAACCATGCCTTTACAACCAATGTTTGATACTAGGTTATTTTCACATTGTGGATTAGACTTCATTGGGGTAATCAATCCTAACTCATTGGTATGCCACAAATTCATGATGACAACCACTAATTATTACACTAGGTGGACTCAAGTATTTACCACTAAAATTGTAGAGCAATTGATGTCATCAAGTTCCTATAAGATAACATCACAGCTAGATTTGGGACTCCTTTGTCTCTGGTGTGTGATAAAAGTACAAATTTTCATACTATAGAGTTTTTAAAATGTGCCTATGACAATAATATTGTTGTCAAGTTTTCCTTAAATCACTATCCATAAGGGAATAACATTGCAAAATCAACAAAAAAAAACCTAGTGAATTCAACAAAGAAATTAGTAGATAAAAAACTAATGGAGTGGTAGTCATTATTAAAATATGCCCTCTAGGTAGATCAAACCATATACAAATAAGCCTTGAAGTCATCACCATTCCTATTAGTATATGGGCAACAACCAATATTTCCTATTATATTTTTACTGCCCACTTATGAGTTCATGGTTGAAGACATGGATGATGATGAAAGAATTCAGTCTAGAATATTAAATATCATTCAAATAGAAGATGCCAGAGATGAAGCCCTTAAAAACATTAGCAAGCACTAGGACATAGTCAAAAGGTGGTTTGACAAAAGGGATAAAATCAAAATGTTCTAAATATCAAAATTGGTCTTATTGTGGGATAAAGCCCATGAGAAAAAAAGGCCAACATGACAAATTCATGCCTCTTTGGATTGGGTCATACTAAATTGTAGATATCTTGCGTGATAACGCATTCACACTGAAGTATTTTAAGGAAGTGACATAGCTCTACTAGTGAATGGAAACTACTTGAAGCACTAATTCTTGTCTATCCCTTACACCCCCACCCAAGGACTATGATTTCATTTAGTATAGCATTAGGTAGGAGTATATTAGTTTTATTTTTGCTTTGATTTTTTTTATGTGTTTCATTTATATCCCTTTGTTTCCTTAGAGTAGTTTTTGTGTGCTATAGCCTAGTAATAATCCCTCTGGGTAAGGTCTTGACTTTTTCTTGCATTTGTTCAAACTTCTAAAATATAAAGAATTGAGGTGTTGAATCTCATGTACATCTCAACAGATGGCCATCCAAAGTAAGATACCATGTCATACCCTAATTTAGAAAATTTGAGTGAGTTTAATAATAATGTTATCATTATATGGGATATATGATTTTAATCTAATTATAATCTAGTGTTAAAAAACTTGCATTTGACTAGATGAAGGTCTCAAAATTATGAAGATTCATACATACTGGCACTTAATTTCACATCATAAGAATGCCTGGGTATAATTTAGTCAATATAAAGTGAGTAGTTCTTGAGTAAAAGTTATGAAATTCCTTAAAACCTAGATAAAAAATTGGTTCCTAACCTCTAAGGGTTTACAAAAAGAAGATAAAAAACATGTGTATCAAATTGAAAAAAACATGACACTAAAAGATGAATTCCTTTGAAGGTGATTAAGGTAAACTCCCCTGGGGCTATGGATGCCTCACTAGTAGTGGAGCAAGGCCTAGATTGGAGCCAAAGGTACCTTTGTCGGGGATACAAATGCATTGATTGAAGTAGATCAATGCCCAACCCATTTCCTTTAAATCTCTCTCTCTCTCTCTCTCTCTCTCTCTCTCTCTCTCTCTCTCTCTCTCTCTCTCTCTCTCTCTCTCTCTCTCTCTCTCTCTCTCTCTCTCTCTCTCTCTCTCTCTCTCTCTCTCTCTCTCTCTCTCTCTCTCTCTCTCTCTCTCTCTCTCTCTATCTCTGTGTGTGTGTGTGTGTGTGTGTGTGTTTGTGTGTGTGTGTTTATTCTTACCCAAAGGAATATTGGTCAATTAATTCAAAACACACACAATATGATTGCTTTTCATATTTTTTAGTCTCTAATCCTTCAAGTAAAAAGTTGTTATTTCTAGATAACCAATTATGGTATTTTTTACATCTACCAAGGGATGATTACTTAATAATTACACTGTAAATCAAGGTATCTGAATTCCAATATATTTATATGTTTCCCATAGAGGTCACCATTTGTTGTGTTTAACATACCCCATTTTGCTAAAATGGGGACCCCATAAAATTTTGGGTCGTTTACCCTAGGACATACCTTCTCATTTGTTCCATTTTATAGCAAGTCATTTGTATGATTGTAAAATATTAAGAGCCATGGTGGTCCATGACAAATATTAATGATTACCTTTTTAAAATGTTTTATTAACATTTAACTTTATTAGTTTTATAATGATCTAAATTGTTTAAAATTTTCTCTTACAAGGGGTTACAATTGGAAAACCAAGGTATGATCCATAAAATGCAATCAAAATCACTTAATTAAGGTTTATAAAATATGATATTCCTTTGACTATGTCAAAATCACATTAAATACTAAGATGTACCTTGATTTTAAGTTATAAAAGAGGGTCCAAGTCAAATTCCATATGTGATAATTATGAATTTGAGCTTACCTCCTTTTGTTTTTATCACACAAATCACTAACTTTCACATCTTTTGCCTTCATATAGGATCCTAATATCAACTCAACCTCAATCAACATGCAGAGGCATGACATGCATTGATCACTCAATTATGTGAAGTTCAGGACTTAATCGCATATGCTTTAGCCTTTGAGAGTAATCATGAACCAACAACCCAATGGGACCCTACCACTTGGCACTCAATCATGATGTTTCTATTTTGAGTAAAATTACAAAAGGTTCATGAACTAGTGATCCAATAAAAAATATGCCACTTGTCATTTGATCATTTCATTTTGGCCTACAAAAGAGAGAAACCCCATTAAAACATGCAACTTGGCACCTAATTATAGCCTTTCAAGACCTTAATTGCTTTCAAAAGTCTTATGATAGAGTGATTTAACTACATCATGACACTTGGTAGGTAGTTTCATCCTTTGTCTCCCTAGGACTAAGTTGCAAAGTTCAATTTTGACAATACCATGAATGCATGATAAGGTACTACCTATCATTCAATCACCCAATCTTGAATACTTGGATGCTATGTAGAAACCACCTGGCAGCTAGGACCAATGGAATGGTGACATGTGGACCTATTACCTCATGGTAGTATCATGATAAAAGGAAGCTATGAGGTCTATCAAAAAATAATACAAAGAAAAGATGGCATGTGGCAATGTGTCATAGTAGTCAAGTCCATCGAGAGTTTTATATAACAAAGTAGTGCGATAGTACAAGCCAATGAAAACTTGTCACTTGGTAAGATAATAGGGGTTATAATAACACATCAACCCAAAACAAAAGAGGTCAAGCCATGCAATATCAAAAGGAGGCACAAGCCAGTCCAAAGCTGTCATGTGGCTAAATATTTTACCAACCCTCCCCCCCACCTCATATCCCAATATCTAAAGTAAAAGGTTGAAATACATGAAAAGACACCAAGTGTCAATCATATGTCAAGTATGATATAAAGATGGCACATAGATATCCATAAATGATCTGAACAATATTTGAGGCAATAATTCTGGTGATGATTCTACCCCAATTGGTGGCAAAATTATGGGAGCCATAACTATTTAACCATAGCTCCGTTTGACTTCCCATTTGAGCCATTATAAAGATAAGAATGAGTAAACCATTTTAAGATGGCACTGAGATATAGTTAGTGGGTTTTGACCATATAAAATTAAATGGAAGTGCCCTAAATTTCAATTTTAGTAGTGCAGTCTAAACATAGTAAGTTTTTAAAAATAGTAATTCCTCAAATTCTATATTGTTGTAAATCATGGAAGTTAAACCACTTAATCTCCCTCAATATTGGTGACCTTCCACATCCTCCTCCTACCTTCAAAATATATATAAATTAAGATGTAACCCAAAATGGAATTCAGACATCTCTTCTCAAAGATAGGCAAATGTTTGGGTCTGTAAATTTGATCAATAAAACATCTCTTCTCAGAGATAACATTATTACAATTGTGTTGTTCTTGTTTCTTAAATTATCTTTCAACCAAAGCTTCTAGGTTTTGGATAAGTGCTATCAAAGTAGTTTGTCTTGAGAGTGTATGATCCTGAGGATGAGGTTAGGATATAAGAAGCTTAGGTGGAAAAAAATAGAGCTTCCAAACTATCCACCTATTCGCTCTCAATGACCTCAAATGTTGGACAACACTGAGATATCTGATCCTTTCAAGGAAATGGTGAATGAATCCCTCTAATAGTATCAAGTATGGATGCTACAAAAATTCACCCAAATTTCCAAAAAATCTCTATGAGATATTTTGGCTCCTCATCTGCACCCCCACATCTTTTTAGTGCCCCAACACCCTTCAAGGTGCAGGTGAATTTTGATATCCCTACATTTGAAGGCAACATCAATGTTGATGTAGTAGAAAATTGGTTGGATCAATTGACTTCCTATTTTTTTAAAATAAACTCATTGATAAAGAGAATATCACTTTTGCTCTTTTGAAAGCATCATTGCGTATCAAAAATTGGTGGGAAGTGTACAATAAGAGATTCAGTATGGATGATATTGGCCTTAAGGCAGAACCTGCCTGGGATGATTTCATAGAAGCTAAAAAGGAATAATACTACCCCATTGGAGCATATGATGATCTGTATATAGAGTGGCAACAACTTTTCCAAGGTAAGGAATAATCTATTCAAGATTACACTGACATTTTTCATTCTCTATCTACGAGATTGGGCATCCAGGAAAGTGAGAAACACAAGGTTCTCAAATATCATGGTGGATTACAATGGTATATATGGGTAGAGATGGAACTCTTCAATCTGGAAACTGTCGATGAGGTATACAAGTTTGTGGTGAAGATTGAGTAGAAGTATGAAAGAATAAATATAAAGATTCAGCCTAAAAAATGGAAAAGTGACAAAGAAGGTCAAAAATAAGGCCAAAATTGGAAGCAAAAGGAAGGGAAGACTAGGAAATGATGTGATTACCACAAATCTGGAACACACTCCAAAGAAGAATGTTAATCCATCAAGTCCCTATTTTTTAAGTCACATTCCTCAACATATACTACTCTACTTCATACACACCTTGTAGTTGAAGAGGATGAAGAAGAGATTGTAGATGTTGAGCCTAATGCTATTGTTACTTCATCACAGACCCATGAAGAGAGGCCACATGACAAGGAAAGGTTGCTTCACTCCAAGTTATGGGTGAAAGGTAAGCCTATGCATTTAATTCTTAATATTGGGACCCAAAATAATTTAATATTTTCTAATGTTTTGAAAATCCTAAATTTGTCGATGAAGCCTCACCCAAATGGAACTCTTCAATCTGAAAACCCTTGGTGAGGCATACAAGTTTGCAGTGAAGATTGAGAAAAAACATGGAAGAATAAATACAAAGAGTCGGCCTACAAAATGGAAAATTGATAAAGAAGGTCAAACATGAGGCCAAAATTAGGATTAAAAGGAAGGGAAGACTGGGAAATTGTGTGATTACCACAAATATAGAATGCACTCAAAAGAAGAATGTAGAGCCATCAAGTTTTTGAGTCACAATCCTCAACATCTACTATTCTACCTCATACACACCTTGTAGTCAAAGAGGATGAAGAAGAGATTTTAGATTCTGAGCCTGATGTCATCATTACTTCATCACATACACATGAGGAGAGGCCAAATGATAAGGAAAGGTTGTTTCACTCTAATTTATAGGTGAAAGGTAAGCCTATGCATTTCATTCTTGATAGTGGTAGCCAAAATAATTTAATCTCTAATAATGTTTTTAAAAACTTAAATTTGTCGATGATGCCCCACCCAAAGCCATATAGTATTGGATGGTTGAGCCTAGGGAGAATCCTCCGTGTCACCCACCAATGTCTTCTCTCATATGTAATAAAACCTTTCCAAGATGAGTTCTTATGTGATGTGGTCAATCTGAATGTTTGTGATGTACTATTTAGTTAGCTATTCATGTATGATTGACATGACATCTATGAATCAAGAAATTTAAGGATCACCCTAATTCTTGGAACATGATGCTACAAGGTATTAGAGGTACCGCCTTCTACATTTGTCTCCATGATTAGTGCCATGAAATTCATTCTCATGTTGGTCAAGCCATAAGAATTGAAAAGGGCTGATGTTGAAGCCCTGACTACATAAAAAACAATAACAAAAGAAAATAGATACCAAGCTAAATAAGTTCATGGCCTTCCATACACAAACTAATGGTCAGACAGAAATGGTGAACAATCGGGCCCTGCATAGATCCACAAAACATAGTCTAGTCTAACTGTGCATCAGGAATCAAATCAAAATATAAATGCCACACTTGAAGATGAATCTTGATGTAATGGGGACCATTTCTTCTCAAGGATATATAAATGATCCAAGCAATATTTTAGGTGATCGTTCTAGCCCAATTGGTGGTAAAACTTCTGGGAGCCATAAATTTTTCACCAAAGCTTTGTTTGACTCCCCGTTTGACCCATTAGAAATCTAAGAATGAAGGGAACATTGTGCGATGGCACAAAGATCCACTAGGTGGGTTTTGACCTCAAAAAACTAAATGGAAGTGCCCTAAATTTCAATTTTAGTAGTGCAGTCTAAAAATAATAAGTTTCTAAAAATAGTAATTCCTTGAATTCTATATTGTTGTAAATCATGGAAGTCAAACCACTTAATCTCCATAGAGATTGGTGACCTTACATAACCTCCTCCTACATTAAAAATATGTATAAATGAATATGTAACCTAAAATGGAAATCAAACATCTCTTCTTAGAGATAGGCATATGTTTGGGTCTGCAAATTTGATCAATAAAAGATCTCTTCTCAGAGATAGCATTATTACAATTATGTTTTTCTTATTTTTTGAATTATTTTTCAACCAAAACTTCTAAGCTTTAGATCAGTGGTTTATCTTGAGAGTGTCTGATCCTGAAGATGAGGTCAGGCTACAAGAAGCTTGGGTGGAAAATAACAGAGCTTCCAAACTATCCACTTATTCACTCAAAATGACCTCAAATGATGGATAACACTGAGACATCCAATCCTTTCAAGAAAATGGTGAATGAAGCCCTCCAATAGTAGAAAGCATAGATGATACAATAATTGACCCAAATTCTCCAACAAATCTTGATGGAAAATTTTGGCTCCTCATCTACAGCCCCACATCCTTTTAGTGCCCCAACACCCTTCAAGATTTAGGTGAATTTTGATATCCTTACATTTGAAGGTAAAATCAATGATGATGCAGTAGAAAATTGGTTGGATCAATTTTCTTCCTATTTTTTTGAAAATAAATTCACCGATAAAGAGAAGATCACTTTATCTCTTTTGAAAGCATTATTGCCTATGAAAAATTAGTGGGAAGTGTACAAGAAGAGATTCAATATGGATGATATTAGCCTTGAGGTACAACCTATCTGGGATGATTTCATAGAAGTTGTAAAGGAAGACTACTACCCCATTGGAGCATATGATGATTTATATATAGAGTGGCAACAACTTTGCCAAGATAAGGAACAATCTATTCAAGATTACACTGACATTTTGCATTCTCTATCTGTGAGATTGGGCATCTTGGAAAGTGAGAAACATATGGTTATCAAACATCATGGTGGACTACAATGGTATATATAGGAGGAGATAGAACTCTTCAATTTGGAAACCCTTGATAAGGCATAAAATTTCATGGTGAAGATTGAGTAGAAGTATGGAAGAATGAATATAAAGAGTCAGCCTAAAAAATATAAAAGTAACAAAGAAGGTCAAATATTAGGCCAAAATTAGAAGAAAAAGGAAGGGAAGACTAGGAAATGATGTGATTACCACAAATTTGGAATGTACTCCAAAAAAAAATGTTGAAACATCAAGTCCCTAATTTTTGAGTCACAATCCTCAATATCTACTGCTCTACGTCATACACACCCTGTAGTCAAAGAGGATGAAGAAGAGATTATAGATGCTAATCCAGGTGATTTTGTTGCTTCATCTTGGACCCAGGAGGAGAGGCCAGACAACAAGGAAAGGTTATTTCACTCTAAGTTATGGGTGAAATGTAAGCCTCTATATTTCATTCTTGATAGTGGGATTCAAAAGAATTTAATATATAATAATGTTTTGAAAAGCCTAAATTTGTCCATGAAGCCTCACCCAAATGGAACTCTTTAATCTGGAAACCTCTGTGAGGCATATAAGTTTGTGATGAAGACTGAGTAGAAGCATGGAAGAATGAATACAAAGAGTCAGCCTACAGAATAGAAAAGTGATAATGAAGGTCAAACATGAGGCTAAAATTGGAAGAAAAAGGAAGGGGAGACTAGGAAATGGTGTGATTACCACAAATATAGAACACACTCCAAAGAAGAATGTCAAGCCATCAAGTCCTTGCTTTTTAAGTCACAATCCTCAATATCTACTATTTTGCCTCATACACACCCTAAAGTCAAAGATGAAGAAGAAGAGATTGTAGATGATGAGCTTGATGCCATCATTTCTTCATCATAGACCCATGAGGAGAGGCCAAACAATAAGAAAATGTTGTTTCATTCTATGTTATGGGTGAAAGGTAAGCCTTTACATTTCATTCTTGATAGTGGGAGCCAAAAGAATTTAATCTTTTATAATTTTTTTAAAATAACAAATTTGTCCATGAATCCTCACCCAAATCCATACGTTATTGGATGATTGAGTCCAGGGAGAAACCTCTGTGTCACCAACCAATGTCTTCTCTCATATGTAATAAAACTTTTCCAAGATGAGGTTGTATGTGATGTGGCCAATCTAGATGTTTGTGATGTAATCTTTGGTTATCCATTCATATATGATTGACATGGCATCCATTAATCAATAACTTTTAGGATAACTCTCACTCTTGGAACACGATACTATAGGGTACCAGAGTTACCACCTTTTACATCTATCTCCCTAATTAGTGCCAAAAAATTCATTCTCATGGTGGTCAAGCCACAAGTATCTAAAAGGGATGATGTTGCAGCCCTAACTACAAAAAAAACATAAAAATAGAAGCAAATAGATACCAATCTGAATATGTTCATGGCCTTCCATCCATAGACTAATGGTCAGACAAAAATGGTGAACAATCAGGCCCTACATAGCTCCATAAAACATAGTCCATTACAAGTATGCATTAGGAATAAAATAAAAATACAACTGCCACACTTGATGAAAAATATATATTCAATGGGGACCATTGCTTGTCAAGGAGGGAGGAATGATCTAATCAATATTTCAGGTGACAATTCAGATGATAGTTTTACCCTAATTGGTGGTAGAAATTTTGAGAGCCATAAATTTTGCACCATAACTCCATTTGACTTCCCATTTGAACCATTGGAAAGCTAAGAATGAGAGGAACACCTTGAGAATGAAATTAAATTTTCTTGGTGGGGTTTGACCCTATAAAACCAAATAGAAGTGCCCTAAATTTCAAGTTTAATAGTACAGTCTAAAAATAGTAAGTTTCTAAAAATAATAATTCCTCAAGTTCTATATTGTTGTAGATCATGGAAATTGAACCACATAATCTCCCTTGATATTGGTGACCTTCCACATCCTCCTCCTACCTTCAAACTATGTATAAATGAAGAAGTAACCTAAAATGAAAATCAGACATATCTTCTCAGAGATAGGCATATGTTTGGGTCTACAAATTTGATCAATAAAACATCTCTTCTCAGAGATAGCATTATTAAAATTATGTTGTTATTGTTTCTTGAATTATCTTTCAACTAAATCTTCTATTTTTTGGATTAGTGGTATCAGAGAAGTTTGTCTTGAGAGTGTATGATCCTGAGGATGAGGTCAAGCTACAAGAAGCTTGGGTGGAAAACAATAGAGCTTCCAAACTGTCCACATATTCACTCCAAATGACCTCAAATGGTGGACAACACTGAGACATATAATGATTTCAAGTAAATGGTGAATGAATCCCTCTAATATTAGCAAGCATAGATACTAGAATAATTCACCCAAATTCTCTAATAAATCTTGATGGGAAATTCTAGTTCCTCATCTACACCCCCACATCCTTTAAGTGCTCCAACACCTTTCAAAGTTCAGGGGAATTTTGATATCCCTACATTGGAAGGCAAAATCAATATTGATGCAGTAAAAAATTGGTTGGATTAATTATCTTCCTATTTTTCTATAAATAAATTCTCCGATAAAGAGACGATCATGTTTGCTCTTTTGAAATCGTCTTTGCCTATAAAAAATTAGTGAGAAGTGTAAAAGAAGAGATTCAGTATGGATAATATTAGACTTGAGGTAGAACCTACCTTGGATGATTTCATAGAAGATGTAAAGGAAGAATACTACCCCATTAGAGCATATGATGGTTTGTATATAGAGTGGCAACAACTTTACCAAGGTAAGGAATAGTCTGTTCAAGATTACATTGAAATTTTGCATTCTCTATCTACAAGATTGGGTATCTAGGAAAGAGAGAAATATAAGGTTCTCAAATATCATGGTGCACTACAATGGTATATATGGGAGGAGATGGAACTCTTCAATCTAGAAACCCTTGCTAAGGCATACAATTTCATGGTAAAGATTGAGAAGAAGCATGGAATAATGAATATAAAGAATCAGCTAAAAAAATGGAAAAGTGACAAAGAAGGTCAAACACGAGGCCAAAATTGGAAGAAAAAGGAAAGGAAGACTGGGAAATGGTGTGATTACCATAAATCTAGAATGTACTCCAAAGAAGAATGTTGAGCCATCAAGTCCCTGATTTTTGAGTTATAATCCTCAACATCTACTGCTCTACCTCATACACACCCTATAGTTGAAGAGGATGAAGAAGAGATTGTAGATGCTAATCCCAATGCCATTATTGCTTCATCACAGACCCATGAGGAGAGGCTAGATGACAAGGGAAGGTTATTTCACTGTAAATTATGGGTGAAAGGTAAGCCTCTACATTTCATTCTTGATAGTGGGAGCCAAAATAATTTAATCTCTGCTAATGTTATGAAAAGTCTAAATTTGTCCATGAAGCCTCACCCAAATGGAACTCTTTAATCTGGAAACCCCCAATGAGGCATATAAGTTCATGATGAAGATTGAGTAGAAGCATGAAAGAATGAATACAAAGAGTCAGCCTAAAAATTGGGAAAGTGACAAAGAAGGTCAAACACATGGCCAAAATTGGAAGTAAAAGGAAGGGAAGACTAGGAAATGGTGTGATTACCATAAATCTGGAATGCATTCCAAAGAAGAATGTTGAGCCATCAAGTCCCTTCTTTCTAAGTCAAAATCATCAAAATATTTTTTTCTACCTCATACACACCCTATAGTCAAAGAGGACAAAGAAGATATTGTAGATGCTGAGCCCGATGCCATCATTGTTTCATCATAGACCCACGAGGAGAGGCCAAAAAACAAAAAAAAGGTTGTTTCACTCTAAGCTATGGGTGAAAGGTAAGCCTTTGCATTTCATTCTTGATAATGGGAGCCAAAAGAATTTAATCTTTGATAATGTTGTGAAAAACCTAAATTTTTCCATGAGGCCTCACCCAAAGCCATAAATTATTGGATGGTTGATTCCAGGGAGAAACCTCTGTGTCACCCACCAATGTCTTCTCTCATATGCAATAAGACCTTTCCAAGATGAGGTCTTATGTGATATGGTCAATCTAGATGTTTGTGATGTACTCTTTATTTAGCCATATTTTTATGATAAACATGGCATCTATGAATCAAGAACTCAAAGGATCACCCTCACTCTTGAAACACAATGCTACAAGATACCAAAAGTACCACCTTCTACATCTGTCTCCCTAATTAGTGTCAAGAAATTCATTCTCATGGTGGTCAAGCCACAGGAATCTAAAAAGGCTGATGTTGCAGCCATGACTACACAAAAAACACAAAAACATAAGTAAATAGATAACAAGTTGAATAAGTTCATGGCCTTCCATCCATAGACTGATGGTTAGATAGAAATTGTGAATAATTGGGCCTTGCACAGCTCCATAAAACATAGTTCATTCCATGTATGCATTATAAATTAAATCAAAATAGAACTATCACACTTGATAACAAATCTTGATGTAATGGGGATAATTTATTGTCAAGCAGGGAGGAATGATATGTGTAATATTTTAGGTGATAGTTCTACACCAATTGGTGGTAGAACATTTAGGAGCCATAACTTTGGCACCATATCTCCGTTTGACTCCTAGTTTGAACCATTGGAATCCTAAGAATGAGGGGAACATTTTGAGATGGCACAAAGATCTATATTGTAGGTTTTATCCCTATTAAACTAAATTAAAGTGCCCCAAATTTCAATTTTAGTAGTTTAGTCTAAAAATAGTAAGTTTCTAAAAATAGTAACTCCTCTAATTCTATATTATTGTAAATCTTGGAAGTCAAACCACCTAATCTCCTAAGAGATTGGTGACTTACCACATCCTCCTCCTACCTTCAAAATGTGTATAAATGAATATTTAACCCAAAATGGAAATCAAACATCTCTTTTCATAGATAGGCATATGTTTCGGTTTGCAAATTTGATCAATAAAACATCTCTTCTCAAAGATAGTATTATTACAATTATTTTTTATTTTTTCTTGAATTATCTTTCAACCAAAGATTTTAAGTTTTGGACCAGTGGTATCATAGTGGTTTGTCTTGAGAGTGTATGATCCTGAGGTTGAGGTTAGGCTACAAGAAGCTTTGGTGGAAAATAATAGAGCTTCCAAACTATCTACCTATTCGATCTAAATAACTTCAAATGATGGACAACACCAAGATATATGATCATTTCAAAGAAATGGTGAATGAATCCATCCAATAGTAGTAAGTGTGTATGCTAAAACAATTCACCCAAATTCTCCAACAAATCTTGATGAGAAATTCTAGCTCCTCATCTACATCCCTACATCTTTTCAGTGCCCCAACACCCTTCAAGGTTCAGGTGAATTTTGATATCTATACATTAAAAGGAAAAATCAATGCTGATGTAGTATAAAATTGGTTGGATCAATTATCTTCCTATTTTTTTTGTAAATAAATTCATCGATAAAAAGAAGATCACTTTTGCTCTTTTGAAAACATCATTGCCGGTCAAAAATTGGTGAGAAGTGTGCAAGAAGAGATTCAGTATGGATGATATTGGCCTTGAGGTAGAACCTACCTAGGATGATTTCATAGAAGATATAAAAGAAGAATACTACCCCATTGGATCATATGATGATTTGTATATAGAGTGGCAAAAACTTTGCCAAGGTAAGGAATAATCTGTTCAAGATTATGCTGACATTTTGCATTCTCTATCTGTGAGATTGGACATCTAAGAAAGTGAGAAAAACAAGGTTCTCAAATATCATGGTGGACTATAATGGTATATATGGGGGGAGATGGAACTCATCAATCTAGAAACCCTTGGTGAGGTGTACAAGTTTGTAGTGAAGATTGAGTAGAAGCATGGAAGAATGAATACAAAGATTCAGCCTACAACATGGAAAAGTGAAAAAGAAGGTCAAACATGAGGCCAAAATTTGAAGCAAAAGGAAGAGAAGATTGGGAAATAGTGTGATTACCACAAATCTAGAATTCACTCCAAATAATAATGTCAAGCCATCAAGTTCCTGCTTTTTGAGTCATAATCCTCAAAATCTACTACTCTACCTCATACACACCCTACAATTGAAGAGGATGAAGAATAGATGGTAGATGTTGAGCTTGATGCCTTTTTTGCTTCATCATGGACCCATGAGGAGAGGCCAAATGACAAGGAAATGTTGTTCACTCTAAGTTATAGGTGAAAGGTAAGCCTATGTATTTCATTATTGATAGCGGGAGCCAAAATAATTTAATCTCTGCTAATGTTGTGAAAGTCCTAAATTTATCCATGAAGCCTCACCCAAATATAACTCTTCATTCTGGAAGCCCTCGATGAGGTATATAATTTTGTGGTGAAGATTGAGTAGAAGCATGGAAGAATGAATACAAAGAGTCAGACTATAAAATGGAAAAGTGACAAAGAAGGTCAAACATGAGTCCAAAATTAAAAGCAAAAGGAAGGGAAGACTAGGAAATGGTGTGATTACCATAAATCTAAAATGCACTCGAGCCATTAAGTCCCTAATTTTTGAGTCAAAATCTTCAATATCTACTAGTCTATCTCATACACACCCTGCAGTCAAAGAGGATGTAGAAGAGATTGTAGATACTGAGCCCAATGCCATCATTGCTTCATCATGGACCCACAAAGAGAGGCCAGATGACAAGGAAAGTTTGTTTCACTCTAAGTTACGGGTGAAAGGTAAGCCTTTGCATTTCATTCTTGATAGTGGGAGCTAAAATAATTTAATCTCTACTAATGTTGTGAAAAGCCTAAATTTTTTCATGAAGCCTCACCTAAAGCCATACAGTAATGGATGGTTGTGTCCAGGTAAAAATATCTATGTCACACACCAATTTCTTGTCTCATATGCAATAAGACCTTTCCAAGATAAGGTCTTATGTGATGTGGTCAATCTAGATGTTTGTGATGTACTCTTTGGTCATCCATTCATGTATGATTGACATGGGTTCTATGAATCAAAAAATTGAAGGATCACCCTCACTCTTGTAACATGGTGCTATAGGGTACCAGAGGTACCACCTTCTACATTTGTCTCCCTAATTAGTGCCAAGAAATTCATTCTCATGGTGATCAAGCCATATGAATACAAAAGGGTCGATGTTGTAGCCATGAATATACAAAGAACACAGCAATAAAAGAAAATAGATACCAAGATGAAGAAGTTTATGGCCTTCTATCCATAGAGTGATGGTCAAATAGAAATTGTGAACAATCGGGCCCTACACAACTCCACAAAACATAGTACATTCCAAGTGTGCATCGGGAATAAAATCAAAATACAACTTCCACACTTGATGAAAAATCTTGATGAAATGGGGAACATTACTTATCATGGTGGGAGGAATGATCCGAGTAATATTTTAGGCAATGGTTCTACCCTAATTGGTGGTAGAACTTCTAGGAGCCATAACTTTTGCACCATAGCTCTGTTTGACTCCCTGTTTAAACCATTGGAAAGCTAAGAATGAGGGGAACATCTTGAGATGCCACACATCTTTTCCTAGTGGGTTTTGAACCTAGAAAAATAAATGAAAGTGCACTAAATTTTAGTTTTAGTAGTGTATTCTAAAAATAGTAAGTTTCTATAAATAGTAATTCCTCAAATTTTGTATTGTTGTAAATAATGGAAGTTAAACCACATAATCTCCCTTGATATTGGTGACCTTTAACATCCTCCTCCTACCTTAAAAATGTGTATCAATGAAGATGTAACCTAAAATATAAACTAAACATCTCTTCTTAGAGATAGGCTAATGTTTGGGTCTGTAAATTTCATCAATAAAACATCTCTTCTCAAAGATAGCACTATAACAATTGTGTTGTTCTTGTCTCTTGAATTATTTTTCAGCCAAAGCTTCTGAGTTTTGGATCAATAAATCACCAATTTTTTGTACAAATTAAATGTTGATGGGGCTCATTTTGGTGGTTATAAATTCAAGTCACCTCAAGAAAAAGTCAAGCCTATGTTGGCAAGACATGTGGACATACCAAAAGCTAATTAGACAATTCTCAAAAGTGAATTTTTTAAAGCCAAAGATCCACCTAGGCTTTATGTCAAAGCAAGTGAAATATACTTGCCATTTATGGCTCTTATCTTTTAATTCAAATCCAAGGTTTAAATCTTGTTTTCTCAATGCTTTTCATTCACCATTGTTATCTTTTAAAGACTTAAAAGTGCTCTGTATCATTTGATAAAAGACTTTTGTGCATTCATTCGATATCTAGTCAATCCATAAGCTTATCAATTAAAATTTCAGAAGTCATGAGTGAATCAAGAATGTCTGAAGTCACCAAGTCAAAATAAGTTTCATTTTTTACAAATAAAGTCTTCTAAGATACCAAATTCAATTTAATTACATTTACCACAAAGGACAAACACTACAATGACTTATTCTATTGTGTGGAAAGAACTATGGACTAGGACAATGATGATGAGGAAGCTCTTAGTGTTATAGAGGAAAGGTCTAACACCCTGGTGCTTAAGTCTATAGGTTTGCATAAGACTACGTCATATTTAGAGGTACTCCCCTATGTCGACCTAGTCCAACAAATTTTCATTCAGTCCAGGTGTGTTGATAACATGATCACATCTATCAGTTCAAGTAATGAAATTGCTTATATAGTTGGGTTAGCCTTTCAAGCCTATTATGACTTACCTAGGCCTAAGGTTGTTTACAATCATTAAACTATAACCCAATGGGCTGAATCATATAACATCAAACAATTTTTGAGAAGATGGGAAAAAAAATTAGGGAGGTTCATCTACAAGTCCAAAATCAATCAGATCCCCATCACCCAATCCAAAAAAGGTGTGACAATGGGGATGGAAATAATGAGTAGGGTGCATGGAGAAGAAGAAACTAGCCATGTGGATGAGAAGTGGGTTCTACTATTATATATGATTATAGACAACTCCACAACCCCACTTGGTGATCCAGAGGATTTTTTTAAATTATGGTTTTTAATTATTTTCCCATCGTAATTCCTCCATTTTTCCTAATTTCAAAAATAATCCTAATTTCCTATTATTAATGGTTCTTTTTAAAATACCATGGGATATTAAATCCAAATTCAATTTAATTGTCCTATTTTATGATTTTATTAAACCATTGGATAAATTTAAATTAAATCCCAAATTTTATTTTATCCCCACCTTTTTCCCATGTGAAATTCAAAAGGTCTTTGCATGATGTGGAAAGTATTTAATCTTTGCATGGAAATTTTTTAAATTATACTCGTTAAACATGCATGTTAAAAAAAGCCTTATCCACACTTTATTCCCACTTTGAAAATTTCCCACGTGGAATCCCACTTAAATTTTCATGGGGGAAAATTTGGTTTTGGGATATATTTTAATTTTTTAATCCCTCATATGTTTTAACATATGGCATTGAAAGTTGTTAGAATAAACTTTATCCATATGTTTTATGTTTTAAAAAAAATTATTTATCCTCCCATGTGAAGACACTAGTGGTTGGTAGTTGGTGGAAAGGTTTTTATTTATTTTAATGGATATGTTTTATGACATTAAAGTTGACCCACCATTTACTCCACTTGCACTTGCCATTTTTCATGGTTGGCATTTTTGATGGGAAGTGGGAAATTAAATGGTTTGTTTCAATGCTTTATTTCTTACATGGAATCTTTCACTTGTCAACAGTTTTGGTGGGAAGTTATATTATTTATGGGGAGGGAAATATTATTTATGGGCAAGCATTTTTATGAATTAAGTATGGACTTTCAACTTCACATAAAT
Source organism: Torreya grandis (assembly GCA_037957365.1). Classification (NCBI taxonomy): domain Eukaryota; kingdom Viridiplantae; phylum Streptophyta; class Pinopsida; order Cupressales; family Taxaceae; genus Torreya; species Torreya grandis. The sequence goes on from JARHVA010000587.1 coordinate 3,533,778, forward strand.
TATGGGATTTTATTCCTTGATGTTTTCATGTAGCCTATCTGAAGTTTTAACCATACTTTGGGAATATGAAGGTTATTAGCCAACATTGGCTATTAACAACTTGTTTCATTTTATATTGTGGATAATGATCTGAAGAGAAAGAACAAAAGGAAACAAAGAATAGAGGAAATACGGATTGTATTTTTTTTACAGGGGTAGAATTTTGATATAACTGATTAAGAGATTTTGCCTATTATAGAAATATTTTTTAATCTGTATAATTACAAAGAAGGATTTGTAAAACTAGAAGGTAGTTTATAAATATTTTGAGAGTGTTTTGTCTCCTTGAAGAGAGAGAGAGAGAGAGAGAGAGAGTGCCCATTTTGGAGATATATATTTCAAAGTGATCATTTTGGAAATGAAAGACATTTGTGATATGTGATTAGAATTCTTTAGAGGTTGATCAACAAATTGAAAGCTATTTAGGGATGTAAGTTTAATCATTGTATTTACATCTAATTTGAATGAAATAGTTTGAATAAATCTGTGGATGTATCCATTTGGTGAACCCCGTAAACAAATCTTATGTGTCATTTTTTAAAATTTATTCACTGTGATCTAAAGTTCTTTCAATTTCTTTAATTAATTTATGGAAGTTTTATAAAGATTTTTTTTGAATTTAATTAAAAAGAAATTGGAAAATTAATATTTAGTTTTTATCCAAGTAGACTATAAAGTTTTTATAAACTTGGATTATTTTCATAGAGGATATAAAATTGAATTATTTGCAGAGGAAGAAAAAAAGTTAATTGAATGTTTTTTTAACTACATAATAAAATTATGAGTTTACAAAATACTCATTTATAATTTTTTAGTTAATTTTACATTTAGATTAAAATAAAAGTCATTTTGTTTGATTGAATTAAAATTAGAAAAATGACTTATTATTAGAAATATATTTTAAATAAATAGTATTGATTAGCATGGGCTAATTACTATTTATGGACCAGTTTGGTATCATACTAGTTAGAATGTAGGGATTATCTTTTGATTATGTGAAAATTTTATTATAGTTTTAGTATTGGTTGGATTCTTTGCAGACTATTGTTTACTCTATTTGCAATGTTGGAAGTATAGGTTGTTTGTAGGAATAGAAAACCATGGGTAAGTTGACCAAATAAGAGAAAATTAATGAGATTGAAGTATTTAATATGAAAATCTAATAAGATAACTCTCTTTTGAGATCAAAATTCTACTACATGGAAGAGGAGATTGAAAAGTCAAAATATGATTTGTAGACCAAGGATGAGCTCTTGGAAAAGTTACAGAATGGTGAACAAATGAAGGAATTGCCTTTCACATTAGATGCAAAAACAATGATAGATGAATACACTATAAGCAATTCCTCACATATTACTTCCTCTCATTCGGTTTCAAATATTGATTTTGGTTTTTTTGAAAAACATACTAAGGGTATTGGGTCTAAACTATTAAATAAAATGGGATTTGAAGGAAGAGGGCCTGGTAAAAATGGATAAGGCATAACTAAACCCATACAGGTAGAGGATAGGCCTTATTTTGTTGGTTTAGGGTATACTGGTGAGCAAATGGAAAATTGGAGAGAGTTTCAAATCTGTAGAAGGAAGACAAACTTTCAACTACCAAGTGTATAAGCCACTAATTTTTTAGAATAAACTATCATAGGTGGATGAAAGAAGTAAGAGAACTGGAAGAAGAGGTATTGAGATTATACCTCATCTTTCTTACAAAACACATATCACTAGGAATTTGGTAAATTCTAAAGCTTCTAATGCACTCTTTCAATTTGAACAACATGGATATTATATACATAAAATGTGGTATACTTCTCATTGTACTTTTTGTGGGTTAAGTAATCATTTTGTTGCTTATTGTTGGAAGATAAAATATCCGCTTAAGAAGTTGTTACCTTTTTTGAAAGATAAGGCAAGTGATAATGATCATTCAGAGGTGAAAAATGGTAAACAAGTTTCCTCATCCAAGAAGGACAAGAGGAAATTTTGCACTCATTGTCACAAGAGTGAACATGGAGTTGAGAAATGTTGGAAACCTCAATCATCACACTATCCTTAACATGGTAAATATTCCAACTTATATTTCAATTGTGAAAATAAGGATTTATTATCATTGGATTTTTGGTCTAAATATCCATGCAATTTTTGTGGATTAGATAATCACTGTGTTGCCTTATATTGGAAAATAAAAATAGTTAGTAGAATATCTGTGTTTTCTAAGGAGAAATAAAAGGGTAATAATTATTGTACTCATTTTAATCTGAGTGGTCACTAAAATAATAAATGTTGGGTATTGCATCCACAACTATGTCCTACATATTGCAAGAAGACATCCATGAAGAATGATGCATCCACAAGTAAAAAGGAAGTTGTTTTAAACCCACCAATTTTAGAAACAAAACAAGAGGAAGACCACTTCTCTACTGATTATCCACAAATGACTCCATTCATTTTTGATTTGGATGGTAATGATCATTTCTTTTCTAATGGTAATTTTACATAGCTATGGTATTAATTAGCATGCATATTTTCAAAGTAGTCTTGATATTCCAAGGAATATATTTTAAATTTGAACAATTTTGGAGCTACCAGTAGTGAGGAAATCTAAGTGACAGGGTTATCATACTTGGATTATTTTTTCATATTTGTGATTTTGCTAAGCTCTATTTTTAATATCCTAATTATTTTTGAGTTCCTAATGTATTGAAAAAGGAATTAAATCATATTTAAACTTGGAGATAATCTCAAATGATTTAAGTTTGGAATTTGGTTTATTGGAGAAACCTATAGAGAAAAGCCAAAGGACAATTTTATCATACTTGGATTATTTTTCTCACATTTGGGTTTTTCAAAAAACTTTATTTTTAAACCTTTATAGGAATATATGCAAATTATATGGGGCATGATCAATATGTCTATTTTTAGAAAATTTTCATTTCAGTATATATGTTTACTTTGTGCAAATAGAGGCTTATAAGACCCATTTTAGGCACCATTTGTAATTATAGTAAATTTACAAACTTTTTGTAGCCATGCATGATATTTACATATTTATAAGTCCCTCATTCATTTTGGTCATTTATTGTAACTATAAAATATGGTTACAACTAGAGTGTATATTTATTAAACTAAAAAATAGGTTTGCACTTGTACTTGGTGATATTTTATAGTGATTGGTAAATGCACCATTTTGAAGATGTGACATTTGAGCAGGTAGTCTTCTTCTATCCACAATATAATATTGGGTAGATACTTCTTTCACTAGCATTTCAAGGATTCAGTTTGATTTTTGAATCATTACCATGATATTTTGCAGTGATGTTTTGCAGAAGAACTATTTGCAGATTAAGAGAGTGATTTATCCTTTTGGGGACCAAAAGGGTCTTATTAGAGAGGCTTGATCTAGGTTTTTTTTTAAATTATGGTTTTTTATTATTTTCTCACCGTAATTTCAAAATAATACTAATATCTTATTATTAATGTTTTTTTAAATACCATGGGATATTAAATCCAAATTTAATTTAATTACCCTATTTTATGGTTTTATTAAACTATTGGATAAATTTAAATTAAACCCCAAATTTTATTTTATCCCCACATTTTTCTCACATGAATTAAAAAGGTCTTTGCATGATGGTGGAAAGTATTTAATATTTGCATGGAAATGTTTTTAATTAAACTCTTTTAACATCCATGTTCAAAAAATCCCTATCGACACTTTATTCCCACATTGAAAATTTCCCACATGGAATCCCACTTAACATTGCATGGGGGCAAATTTGGTTATGGGATATATTTTAATTTTTTAATCCCTCATATGTTTTAAAATATGGTATGGAAATTTATTTGAATAAACTTTATCCATATGTTTTATGTCTAAACAAACTTTATTTATCCTCCCACGTGAAGACCCAAGTGGTTGGCAGTTGGTGGAAAGGTTTTTATTTATTTTAATAGATATGTTTTATAAAATGCGCATCCACTCACTATTACTCCATTTTCACTTGCGATTTTTCATGGTTGGCATTTTTGATGGGAAGTGAGAAATTAAATGGTTTATTTCAATGTTTTATTTCCTACATGGAATGTTCTACTTGTGAACGGTTTAGGTGGGAAGTTATATTATTTATGGGGAGATAATGGTAACATGAGTATTCTTGAAATGGTCAATGGTTTAGGTGGTAACATGGAAATATTATTTATGGGCAAGCATTTTGATAAATTAAGTACGGAGTTTCAAGTTCCCAAAACTTATGGGATTTTATTCCTTCTTGTTTTCATGAAGCCTATGTGGAGTTTTAACCGTACTTCAAGAAATGAAGGTTGTTAGCCAACATTAGCTATTAATTTTTTTTTAAATTTTATATTGCATATGATGATCCAAAGACAAAGAACAGAGGAAACATAGATTATATATTTTTACAGGGGTAAAATTTTGATGTAACTGGTTGAGGCGATTTTGCTTATTGTAGAAATCTTTTTTAATCTACATAATTATAGAGAGGGATTTTTAAAACTAGAAGGTAGTTTATAAACCTTTTGAGAGTTTTTTTCCTCCTTGAATAAAGAGAGAGAAATTGCACATTTTGGATATATATATATATATATATATATATATATATATATATATATATATATATATATATATATATATATATATATATATATATGCAGGTAATCATTCCAAAAATGAAGGACATTTGTGATCTATAATTAGAGTTTTTCCAGAGGTTGATCAACCAACTGCAAGTTATTTAGGGATGTAAGTTTAATCATTGTATTTACATCTTATTTAAATGGAATGGTTCGAATGAACTCAGGGACGTAGCCATTTGGTGAACCCTGTAAAAAATCTTTTGTCATTTTTTTGAATTTCTTCTCCATGATCTAAAGTTCTTCAAATTTCCTTAATTAAATTATGGAAATTTTATAAAACATTTTTTTGGATTTATTTAAAGGGAAATTGGAAGATTAATATTTGTTTTTAATCTAAGCAGACTGTAAATTTTTTATAAACTTGGATTATTATTATTATTATTATTATTATTATTATTATTATTATTATTATTATTATATATTAAAAGGGAAAGAAATTATTCAATCCAAAATGAGATATAAGGCAAGAGCCACAAGCTCAATAAAAAGGAGAACTGCCAACAAATTAAAAAACAACACTACATAGTTCTATCTTCCAACAAAACTCTCTCCAAAATCCCTAGATAATTAGAAGGTAACTCATTCCTATCACTGATATCCCAACCATCCCCTTTCTCTAAGGCGCACTTCACCAAGTAGTCAGCCACACTATTCCATTCTCTAGGGATATGACAGAAAGAGATAGATTCCAAGGAGTTGCAAACACTTAAAATATGTCTAACCATCGAAGCTAAATGCTAACTAACACCATCCAATCTATTTTTGTTCAACATATCCAAAAAAATATGAGAGTTAGAATCAAAGATAATCCTCCTCTAGCCAAGAGAGCAACCCCACTCAATAGTAATCTTAATAGCAAGGGCCTCCATTAGGTTATTAGAGTAATGCCCTTTGTAGACAGAGAAGAAAAAAACAACATCCCCATCTTTACTTCTACCAATACCCCCAACACCCGCATGCCCAGGATTTCCATGAGAAGATCGATTAGTATTAATCTTCAATACCCCATCTGGAGGAGGCACCCACTTCCCATCACAACAGACCCATTTCTTGACACAACGGGGCATAATGCCAGTAGTGCAACCCCTACTATTAACACCTAGGCTCAGATCCTGCACAACCACAACATCCCTAGGATCAATACTTTCAGAGATATCACATTTAGCAAAAATATTCTCCTAAAGTCTACTTATAATCTTCATCCACAGTTGACCACTATCTAATTTGGAGTCACAAAAAACTCTATGGTTCCATTCCAGCCAAAGGTTCCAAAGAATGAAAATAGGCCCAATGCTCCAGGCCACCTGGAGACAAGGTGCCTTCATAGGAGGCCTACCCAAGCTCTCCCAAAACTCAATAAGAGAGGAAGCATGAATGCAACCATGATGCCAAGCCTCCACCATCTGTGCCAAATCTCACGAGAAAAAGGGCATTGAAAGAACAAGTGGGAAGAACCTTCTTCACTGCACAAACAAAGAAAACAAATGGATGGTCCTTGAAACCCCCATTTTATGAAGATTCTCCCAAGTGAGACATTTCCTCTGGGAAACCAACCATAAAAATAAGTTACACTTGGCCCAAGAAAAATTGTTCCAAACCTTCTTCCACCGCACCTCAATAGGACCATGTAAATTCCTATCAAGCACATCATAACCTTGAGTAACAATATAATTACCTTTTGGGCTAGGACTCCAAGCCAACTTATCCCTCTCATTCAGAGAGCTGCAAAGCCTGCCCTTTAAGACCTTACACAAAGTAGCATGATCCTCATTAGACCCAACCATAGGCAACTCCTACAGATCCTTCCAGCAAAACACCTCCAATTGACCAATGCACTTAACTATTTTAAAATGCTCCACCTTAATTCAACCAGCATCAGAGAACACCTAGTAAAGAGGCAGAAGCTGAGGGAGACCAAAGAGAATGTGAGGGTGACCATCCCAAGAATCTAGCCAAAAAAGAGCATTAGAGCCCTTATTACATATCCAAAAGAGCCCCTTCTGAACAAGCTGAGCTCCCTTTTTAAGAGTATCCCAAATGCAAGAACATTTACCCAATAAAGTAATTTGTGGCACATCCTTGATCTCAACCCCAGGAACATATTTTAAAGCAATAATCTTGGCCCAATCTTGATCCTAGTTGTTGCACCATCTCCAGTATAGCTTAGCTACCAAAGCTGTAACCACAAGAGCCACAGACCTAATGCCAAGGCCCCCAGCATGCTTCAGCCTACAGACAGACTCCCACTTGACTAAACTCCACTTCGAGGAAAGGAGGTTACCCGACCAAAGGAATTTCTAGGAAAGAGCATCAAAATCCCTCACAAAGGAGGTAGGAGGAATCTGCACACAACACCTATAAATAGGGAGAGACTGCACCACAACTTTTAGGAGGATCACTCTACCCACATAAGAGATCCATCTGTAAGTCCAATGACTAACCTTACTCTGAAACTTATCCAAAATCCCCTGCCAATAATCTCTATGCTAAGGTCCCAGAGCCAACAGAATCCCTAGGTAAATCAGGGGAAGAGTGCCAATTTGGAATCTAAGAATCTAGGCAATCTTATTCTGGATGAGTCAAGGAGTATTGAAGAAATAAATGGAAGATTTATCATCATTAATACTCTGACCAGAAGCTTTCAAGTAGATGTCTAAAGTTCTTCTGAAATTCACTGCCTCACTAATTCTGGCCAAGCCCATCAGTTCAGTATCATCCACAAATTGAAGATGAGAACAAGGAGGGAGATCATTGTTCCAGCTCCAGCTGTGAATAAGAACCTGCTACACCTGAGATTTAATAAATCTATCAAGACCCTCCACCATGATAATGAAAAGATAAGGGGATAGAGGGTCCCCTTGCCGAAGTCCCTGAGAAGCACTAAACCAATTTGAAGATTCCCCATTGATGAGAATAAAGAAGGATGATGAGGTCACACAATTGAGGACCCAGCTCACCCATTCCTCTTTAAAGCCAAAGGTCAAGAGGATATTTTGAAGGAACTCCCAACTCACCTGATCATAAGCTTTAAGCAGGTCAAGCTTAAATAATATTGCCTTCTCCTTAGAGGAAGCCATAGAGTGAATAATATCTATAGCAATTATGACACCATCCAAGATTTGTCTCTCTTCCATAAAACCTCCCTACTTAGCAGAAATCAAAGCACTAATGAGAGGTTTGAGTCTCTCAACAATCAACTTAGAGATGATCTTGTAGACAACATTGCATAAATCAATAGGCATGAAATGATCCATCTGATTAGCCCCCTCCTTCTTAGGTATGAGAGCAAAAAAAGTAGAATTCAAAGACTTAAGCATTTGTTTGTTCCTAAGAGATTCCTGAACCACCTCAAGGAGATCAGACTTTATTATTTCCCAAAATTCTTGGAAGAACTCAATTGAAAACCCATCTGGGCTAGGAGCTTTACCTTTTCTCATACTAAACACAACTTTCTCCAATTCAAGTAACAAGATTGGACACAAAAGAGCCCCGTTCATCTCATTTGAGACCAAGCAGGGAATACAATCCAAAATAGCCCTCTCCTAAGATCTAGCAGCAATATCCTCCCTAGTAAAAAAGTTAGAAAAATAGTTGACAGCTTCCCTGGAAATCTCACCACAGGATGAGAGTTGAGTCCCATCACTCAAGACAAGATTATAAATAGAGTTCCCCTGTCTACGGGCCTTAACCGAGTTATGAAAAAAGCCATGTTCTTGTCCCCCTCTTGAAGCCAATCAATCTAAGATTTTTGCTTCCAAAAAATCTCTTCCTAAATCTCCCACTCTTCTAAGCCCCTAATGGCAAAGGAATCAGCATTCAAAAGGTCAAAGGACAACCCATGGTCATAAATCTGATGAGTGACACTATCCAGCTTGGACTGAGCAAAAAGCTTCTAAGCCTGTAGGTTCCTAAAATATTGTTTATTCTACCTCTTAAGCCTATACTTCACATGTTGAAGCCATTTATTAAAAGTGTACATGGCCCTCCCATGGGCAGGAAGCCCTTCGTACCACCAATGCATCAAAAGATCCTAAAGAGATTGATCTCGTAACCACATCAATTGTAATTTGAAAGAAGGATTTTTAGTGACCTCATAAGAGGAAACATAGAGTTTGATAGGCCAGTGATCATATCCCCTCCAATCCAAGATTTCAAAACTGGTAGTCCACCTACTGCTCATCCAATAATAGGAAACTAGAAATCTATTGAGCCATTTTGAGATAGCCTCATCACCACACCTCCTATTATTCAAAGTAAAAACTCCATTTCTTGGCTTCACATTAACAAGGTTAAGGAAACCAATATTATCTCTGAGCAAAAGAGAAGAAGGATCAAGCTTGGCTACCCCTCCTCATTTTTCATCCATACTAATAACAACATTAAAGTCACCAACCAAAATCCATGGGAGAAACGGGTCCAGAGAACAGACAAAATTGATATGATCCTAGACAAAATATTGGAGAAAATACATCTTTTGTTAGTTTCAACATTGGAGGCAACCATAGAGATGGAAGACCGACTAGAAACCCACCATAAGGGGGAGACTTTCCTCAAGCTCCAAAAGTAAGCCACCCCTCAGAACTACCCAATGCCCCCACCCCCTGCTAGTATCCTTGGGGCTAGATACGTAAAGCATAATTATTCAAACCATCCATTGTAAGCTTGGTTCCCTGCATAAAGACCACATCCAGAGCCTGAGACTCGATTAATCTATGAACAACCTTTTATCTAGGGATGTTGTTCAACCCCCTTACATTTCATGATAAAACAATCATTTAGGGGGGTGGGAGAAGTGGGAATCAATGGGTTTCATAGAGCCAAACTAAACCAAGGTATCACCCATAATCTTAACCTTCTCTTGATCAGTCTTCTTTCTACTCCTTGATTGTTTATCTAGAGGCCACTTTTTAAAATATTTTTGCTACAAGCCTAAGGCAGGAGGAGCCTTAGCACCCTTCACAGGATCCTCAAATCCCTTCGTTACTTCGGGGCAAGGAGCCAATCCGGCAATACCCACCAAAATCTGTGACTCCTGGATGCCACCAATATTCTAAACTTAAGGCAAGTCCAAAGCTGACTGACAGACCTATTGAACCATTGATGATAACATTAGCTCCTCCTTCGTTGCTTCTACCTCCTAAATCTCTACTTGAACCTTAACCCCAAAATAAAGCTCAACTGGGATACCATCCTCTTGGACTACGCTATCCAGAACCTCAAACATATTAAATGTGCCATCATGTTGTCTATCACTCCAGGATCTCTTCTTGCCTTTGCCTTTATTATAGGATTTAATTGGGATAAAACCCTCCTTATAAATAAGGCCATTAGACACTAGAGCTTTCCCCTTGTCCATACTAGGAGGTCCAGAGGTAGACAAGGGGAAGATTTTAGTCTGGGATAGCTATAGTGTAGGTGACCATATTCATGGCAAATTATGCATTTGAATGGAAGGGTTTCATAGTCTAGCTGTTGGATCCAGGTGGAAGAACCCATGCAAATTTCCATAGAATCAGGTAAATGATTATTTAAATCAACTTTGACACAAATACGAGCAAAAGAAATTACCTTACGTTCTTGAGTTTGTGAAGCCGATCCAACAAGTTTCCCAAGAAGCAAAGAGATTGAGTGGAGGATATCTTCCCTCCAGAATTCCAACATAAGCCTCGACAAATGAACCCACACAAGGACCCATGAAGGGATCTCTTCAATAGAGTTGAAGCCCATATTCCAAGGCTTGATGAAGAGCCCAACATGGTTAAAGAAATAAGGGCCACCTTCAAAAGCCCTATTCTTGTCTGACATACTTGAAAAAATAACCAGGAAATAGTTACTTGTTGCTAAAAAAATCTCCATATCTCCTTTCGAGTTCTAAACCCGACGTGCCTAGGATTCCAACACAGGAAGAGAAAGATGAAGGCCCAAAAATTTGTAAATGAGAGCATGCTTGCACAAGTAATCAACATCCTCTGAAACCTGTTCAGGTTGAATAACTAAAACTGGTCTATCTTCTGATCTCTCCAAACATCCATTTACTTTTTTAATTTGAAACGACCCTTTTGAGGCACCCTCTCCAGAAGGAGGAAAATCAGTCCTATCCTTCTTACTAGCATGCATCAAAGAGGATGGATCCACCATCTCCAAATCTAGGGAAGAAGCAAGACCCTGATTCTCCATGACTATACAAGATCAAGCACCAATCAGAGGAGGGAAAGAGGTAAGATAGTCGGCCCAAATGCCCCAGCCGCCACGTACCCCCCATCTAAGAAACCCACTCTTTAGGTAGCACCCTAAAAAATGCCCAGCCACAGACAGGAGGAGATCAGACCCCTGTCCAAACCCCTCTAGACCCCTGCAAACATATAAAAAACCCCCCTTCACACATGTAAAATGGCCAGCTACCACGTTCAGATGATAGGCACAACAAGTTAGGGTGCGCGGGCCCTAACTCACACCACAGCTATGCGATACTCCATATGCAGCAACTTTTCAAGGAAAAAAATCTAAACTTGGATTATTTTCATAGAGGATATAAACTTGGATTATTTGAAGAAGAAAAAAAAGTGAATTGAATATTTTTTTAACTGCACAATAAAATTATAAGAATTTATAAAATACTCATTTAGAATTGTTTAGTTAATTTTAAATTTAGATTAAAATAAAACTAAATTCCTTTGATTTATTAAAAAACTAGAAAAATGACTTATTATTATAAATCCATTTTAAATAAATATTATTTATTAGTAGGGGCTAATTACTATTTATGGATCACTTGGGGAGATAATCCTCTATAATTTGGATGCCCAAATCAAGAAAAACATGGGTAACCAAGGAAATCATTTCTATATGATGTCTTATATGGTTGACACCATCTATGCTACTCTACAATTCACCCAATTTACCAATTGGGATCCAAACTTGAAATCAACCATCTCCTATTTCTTCACAAAATTAAGGATTTATAAGTATAGATAAGAGATGAGATCCATTGTTAAATGGTTCTGCCCAATTATATACATGGCCATCCATGAGAGGATTATGCCTAGGATGTCAAAAGAGATCAAGGCTACCCTTAACACATTAGGATACTAATGGTATTACCTAGATTACACCATAATCAGAGTAGTGGGAGTCAAGAGAACCCCATTTAGGTTGCCCACCATAGAACTAGATAAGCCAGCTGAGCAAGAAATTGCCTTTTAGCTACTCACAGTAGTAGATGAACTATGTAAAAATATGAAGGGACCGGTCCACCCCTAATTAATCAACATCATCTAATTTTAAATTGAAACTTGGCACTCAGTCATAGATACTACCAAACATAGTTCCAATTTCAGTCTAAAAAAGGATAGTGATAAAGAATGTGATACTATACACTTGACATTCAATAACTGCATCAAATACAAGGTAGCTCCTAGTATTACATACCACTATGAGCCCAAATATAGAGACTGGTTATACCTTAACACAACTGATATGCAAAAGTCAAACAAAGGATAAAAGATGTTGGGATCACACAAGTGAAAGTAAGATTGGATGGCATTGGTTTTATTCATGTGTTTGAATACCAAGATACTCAAGCAGGAACAATGACATCTCCTGTCCATACCACCAGTACTAAAGAGGAAGACTTGACCGATCCATAACTCAGTTGTAAAATAGTTTAGGCATTATCTACCACTTTGGAAAAAATGGGTACTATCATTGGGAAACAAGTTGAGTAGGCTTCCACCTCAGGGGTCCCATCTAGTAGCCTATTCTAGGTGTAAAGTGATAATACAATACATGTGACATATTTGATAGGGGAAACAATAGCTTCTTCTCTGGTAATTTTAATTTCAACATTTCCTCCCATTCCTCTTACCAAAGAAGGACCAAGTACTGTAGGTTAGGAATGTATTACCTTACCCCCCTCTTTCTTCTATAAATAACCCCTGAGTATATTTGGTCCTCAAAAAATCTAGGTCTTATCAACCTCCTACCTTATAAGACCTTCACCAGACCTATAATCAGGCCTGTAAACATGCCATATCCCATCATCACCCCTTTCACCATATAATCCACTTATAGGGTCTCAATGATGGCCAATTTTCCCCTAATCATTCTTGGGCATATTCCTAGACCTGACCAATAATTGCTTAAGAAGATCCTACTATCATACTTCCACAAGTTCCCTTATTCTCTACTAGTTCTTCAACAAGCACTAGTACTTCTTTATGCCATAAATTTGAATTTATATTAGTCACAACCATTGATACCTCCTAAATGTATTCCTTCTAAGGATCGAATCCATCTCAACCATTGCCTCCCGCATCAGATCCCCCAAGTGGTTCTTCAGATAAATCATAGATTAAGCAAATGCATCTATCCACTATAGAGAACCCATACTTGGTCATAATGGACCCTCCTTAGGTTACATTTAAATTTAACGAGGATTATAGGGAAATGAAGAGGCCAAACAAGAGGAAGGTCACTTAACCTAACAAGACAATCATGTATGAGTTATAAGAAACCTTATTTGAGATGACAAGGATAAAGAATGCCAAGTAGGGCCAATAATAATAATAATAATAACAATAATAATAATAATAACAACAAAAAATAATAATAATAATAATAATAATAATAGTAATAGTAATAGTAATAGTAATAGTAATAGTAATAGTAATAGTAATAGTAATAGTAATAGTAATAGTAATAGTAATAGTAATAGTAATAGTAATAGTAATAGTAATAGTAATAGTAATAGTAATAATAATAATAATAATAATAATAATAATAATAATAATAATAATAATAATAATAATAATAATAATAATAATAATAATAATAATACCCTCTATCAACACTTCAAGAAACAATAGATGTGGCTGTCAAATTGGTTAAGGGAGTGAAGCAAAGAACAACTAACTTAGAGTAGTAGCACAAGGACACCTTACCAGAGTAGAACATAACAAGAGTGAAAGGGGCCATGGAAGAGATGTTTAATATGTTGAATACCTTGGCTCAGTATAATGTAAAGGGAAATGAAATATATAATAAAGCCCTCAAGGTAGAAGTTGTGTATAGGGGATATGGTAGTAAAGTAAACAAATTCATGAGATTGATCAAAATGAAAAAATGTGTGGACCTAAATCTGATTCCATTAGAGGACTTGAACATTACCCATTCCTATGTAATTAACAAGAGGAATAACCTGCACTAGTGGATAGAGGAAATGAGGTCTTGAGGTAGATCCCTTATATAACAAGGTGATAAAGTCATCACCTTACTGAAATATGCTGACATTATGCACCTGGATAACAAAAATTACTCCATCATTAGTAAGGATTCCTTCAAGGCTCAACTACATAACTTTGTGGTGAACTTGCGAAAGCAAGCCCTGGCTAGAGTGGTGACCTTTGAACAAGAGAGGGTGGACTTTGAAACCTCTACTAACCAAAGAATAGATAAGGTTGTGGCCATCAATAAAGCTTTAGGACCTATCCTAAACAAACATGATGTAATGGTGAGATTCATGGCTAAGCTACTAAAGGAACCTATGATTGATCTGATATTGATCGATAATGACTACATGAAATGTTATGAATCCGGGAGAGGGTAGGTTGAGACCCAAAAACAATCTTCCACCCAAGGAGCCACCACCTCCTTCATCCCTCTTGAAATATCTTATTTCTCATCTGATACTAGAATTCCATCTTCTTCTACAGTAGGAGCTTCATCATTAGCTATACTAGTGGGATCCTAGATCAGCACTTTAGGAACAAAGTAACCATCTATTGGGTTTCATATTAGTAGTAATAGACTCCCAAGGTCCTCCAAATTGCATCATAAAATATTCCCCCCTTTTTTAATAGGGAATATTCTCTAACTTTAGGAGATGAGAGACCTTGTCTACTGACATGTATCACATTACCTAGTTCCTTTTCTAATTGACTGAGGCATTCAAAGGGCCTATATAGGGTTTCTCCCCCTTTATTATAAATTTATAGACATAATTTTGTGAATTAAATCAAAGAGAAATGAAATTATAGTAATTTCTCATTTTTTTAATGGTTAAACTCTGGCATTAGCATTTCGAAGGCATCTTGTTAGTTTATGCTTTTAGCTAGGCTAACAAATTATGTTATGTATGCTCTATTTTCTTCCTGCTCTACTAGTAATTTTACTTTAGGTAAAATTTCAAAGAATCCTTTTTAGATACATGCATTATATTCACCCTAGAATCCTCACTACACTTATGATGTTCTACATCTAATAATTAGGTTCTCATAGTTATTAGTTTCATTTGCATTATTTCCAAAAGAAACCAAAGGAGGTATGTTGGTCTTTGTTATCACAAGGGAACTTTATTTTATTCCCTAAACTACTTCCTCCTTTGAACTTTTTAACATGAATCACTTTAGATTAATGACCATTGTATATATCCATTTTTTTGTTTAAGATTTTAGGCTTACATTTGAAAAACAAATCAATTTACATCATATCAAAATTCAAGTAGATTATGTCACTACCATATTCATGTTGTCCCTACAACAAGGTCTTCTTGTAGACTAAGAGGTGGAAACTGCCTAATATCTCTAGCAAATTGAGTGAATCCCCAAGGTTTTCTAGGATCCACACTATAATATAAGAAATGCTATTCTATTGTTCACATTATGTCCTTAACATAGACATAGATCAACAATATCGAGCTATATTTAAAAATTGTTTTAAAATGAATTATCATGAAGATATCTTCTCTGCCATTAACAAATGATTGCCTTTGCATCAAATTACATTTTTCATGCATGCTTACTTTGTTCAAAACTTTCTATGAGGTTATATCTTATTATTTTTGTAAATAATTTACATGATTATACTATTTTATATACCACATTATTTGTATAACTTTTTATTTTGAGATGAATGATTCATAGGCTTCATCCCTTGTATATAAAGGAAGGCATAAAATAAGTTTATTTTACAAAATTAGATGTGTTAGATAGATAGTTTCACATTATGAGACATATTATATTCATATATAGGATAGATATTTAATATTGAGACATATTATACATGATTTAGAGAATAATTGACATATTATATGATATTGTGGGACAATTTATGGGAGTCTATATCATTTTCTGGGACTTATAAATCACTTTGGGGCATGAATTTTTCATCCATGTGTAGGAATTATATTTTATTTTATTGTAGGAATAAATGAATGATAGGGAACAATGGTATTTATGTGCTAATTTTGGGTCTATATCCCTCTATATTGGTTTATCCTTTTACTTCCACTTCTAATTATAAGGTTTCACAAAAGGGTATTTTATTACCTAGGGTGTTAAACTTATAAAAGAACCTTTTTAAGATGGATAATTTGGGCGTTTACATTTGTAAAATCATATTTTTAGTTGTATCTCCTTGGGGCATGATGACACCATGGTTTTCTATATCCAAGTTCAATAAGTGACAAATTGGTTAACATACCATTAGGTGTATTTGTTCTTTAGCTTTTCAATTTCAAAATTATCTATATTTTAGACTATTTTAAATTTATTATTATGAGGGGACATTGATCTATTCATGTTATTTATTATTTTTTGGACACCTAAATTAGTTTTTTATACACTGAGAAACATTAACATTGACACACTTTGACATACTTAGACTTTATGTACACATTTTACTCTTGTGCACACTTTCTCCTATCCATCTACTCACATATTATCTTGACTAACCAAATTTATTAAATACACATATTCAGGATCACCTTAGTCTATGAAAAAACACTTTATAATCATAAATATAATTTTGACATATATCATATCAATAAATTTTACTCCTAAGATATAACCAAAAATATTTGGATAGTTATAGTTTTGCCACGTGTCATTTTATACCAATTTTGTTTAGGAACATTCAATAGCTACAATACATAAGTCTTTAGTATGTCATTATACAAAAAATTCATGGGTTCATCATAAAAGGGAATTTTAGAGAGTCATATATAAATATAATTCAAGACTCAACTCATTTTCACTTGTTAATTTGTCTACTACTTGGTAGTGACATTGAAAAATCAATTATTACAAAGGCATATATAAATTAAAACTCCTCAAAGGAGAATATGTAGAGATAAGTATAAATAAAAATTCAAGTCAAAGTTACATAACTAAATTCAAACACTACATTACATTTTAGATTGATCACGATGGTGCACACACACACACACACACACCTAAGTGGGAGAACTACGTATGTTTTGATCCCTCTTTAGTTTAGTACGGAGTGGTTGGAGTTTTCCAACCCAACATACTAACCCATTGTTAAATGGTAATGTTATGTCAATAGTGTGATTATAATTTTAAATAAGAAGAAGAAAAATAGAGATCAAGACATAGATCTAAAGATGAGGACACACAAGAGGCATCTACAAGTGTAGGCATAATAGCCTAAGGTGTCAAAAAACTACATAGTTAAAGGGATAATATTTATCATTGCAGGGGGTCTTATCTTTATTTGAAGCATTCATTTAGTGTTTAACATCTTGTACATTAATTTGATAATCCATATAAAAAATAAAAAACATTTTTAATACATGTGATGAATACAATAAGTAACAGAAATCATAAATTAGGTAAATGCATCCTTCATTCATCGCTTTATCAATTCTAAGTAAGTGTCATATCAACCTACCTTTTTACATTCATAATTTTATGATTAGTCCCATATTTTATATAATTTGGGTATTCATAATTTTATATATTTTGATCACATGAATCATAAAATTAATATAATCATTTCATGTAGATAAAATGATATGTTTTGGTTGTACCTATCAACACAAAATATGATTATAATAGGTACCAAAATTACTGATTTTATCTTTTTAGTTTAAAGTTTACAATACTAAATTAAAATAGGGGCATCTATAGACACTTAAATTTGGTATTTGGCACTTATAAAACATTAACTTTGACATACTTGGACATGTTTGGGTATTTTACATGTCTTTGACTCTTGAAAACACTTTCCCTTTATCCATATACCCATATAATGTCTTAGCCACCTATATTTATTTGAAAAATTTATTTGGATCAACTAGATTTAAATAGGTACCCTCAAGAATCGTAAATATATCATATTCATATTTTATATCCCTACCTTACACATCTAGGATAGTACTAATAAATGTGGATAGTATCAGTCACCATAGGTATCTCTCTTTGTAGGCATTTTACAGGAGCTCTAAACACTTGAGTACCAATATTTAAAAAACATATTTTCTCTATTGGTACATTATTGAAATGAGTATACCCATCTCAAATATTCAAGGAGTAGTCCTAGAGCAGTCCATAGAGTGAAGTATGAATACATGAAGTCAAATTTACATTGTGCTAAATATCAAAGATCAAAAGATAACATTGGATTAGAGATTGTTTAATATATTGTATGTATTCATAAATAAGATAAATACATATGATTTTATCCATATTTAGTATATTAAAATGTAGACAACACTTAGCCATTTAGTTGGGAGTGGCTAGGGTCAGTCCAACCTAAAATACTAACCCCTTTTTAAGTGCATATTATGATTAAATAAGCATAATTAGGGTTTGGATGAAATAAATAGAATACAAACATATAAATATATGATTATAGAGGTGCACACACATAAAATAACATTGAAGGTGTAGGTTCAGGGATCCTAGACATAATAGACCTCTAGTTTGCATAGGGACATTGCCATTGAAACATGATAGTTTCAACTACTACATGTGTTTAACTTTGCCAGTAGAATCCAAGTAAGTTCTTTGTAAATTTTATGATCTAATTGATTAATGAATCATGTATCAATTATTTATAGTTTTGGTGATATCTTCTCTAAACAACAAGAAGACATAATTAGTGAAGTACACCGTCCCTTTTTAAATTATGTTTAATATTTATCAACATGTTTCAATTCATATTAGTATGTTTAACGCAACATTTTACATAATTTGAATTAGAGCATAGTTCTATATTTTATATTGTTTAAGTATAA
>JARHVA010000587.1:3560000-3590000 GCA_037957365.1 Torreya grandis
TTGTGTTTGAAAATTACACATTAGCATAGTTTTACTTTTTAATGGCAAATTATAAACTAAATAATAAAAAAAACTAAGATAGTAGTCATTACTCACCATGAGATATTCCCTCTTCTAGTGTCAATTGGTGGATTATTTCATATTTTATTTTAATATGCATAGGTTCGAAAACAAGATTAGAATTAATTTGATCCACATACAAAAGGCTAACCTATACCATGTTTTGTAACATTGATAGGATACATTTTATCAATTTTTATATCCAACAATACTTATATGAATCTGGTAATATATATTTGAGAATATAGATATTTGGATTCATTTATAATAAAATTTAAATAGTAGGTGCAATGTTAATCTTCATAATTATTTTAGTAAAATATAAAACATAATTATTTTCTGATGCAAAAAAAATAGGTCAATCTTTTAGAGGCCATAAATTGTTACCCTTAGCTTTATTTGAGCTCTTTCACACACAAAAAGATCATTTTAAGAAATTCATTTTTGTCTTAGCCACTATATCTACTTAGAGTAGTTGTTGATATTTTTTGGAGGCCATACGTGATCACCTGAGAGTCCAAAAATACTATTTAATGATTTTTTCAAGAATTTTCTATTTTTAAAAATTGTACATTTTTAGAATCAAACGTCAAATTAAATTAAATTTTGTCCCATAATCTAATTTTAGTGTCTTTAGAGTATTTCAAAAAAAAATAGAGCTTTACACACTTGCATGCAAAACTTACTAAAAATAGCAAATGCTAATTTTTTTTTTTAGATTTTAGTTTATTTTGAATTTTTGCATGTCAACTCTAATTATGAGTTGAAGCTTATTTAAACATGGTTTGGGTTTTTAATTATTTCAATTCATTCAATATGAGTTAATACTAGTTATGGTTTTAGATATTGGCCTATTTGTAATTTTATTGTCCTGATAGTTTTTGGGTTTATTATTTTACAAAACTATATAAAACAAAAGTTGAAATTATAAAAATTAAGGGAGAGGCATAGAAAATTGTGCCAACCTATATTGGCACCAACATGACACCTAAAACGGTGCCATGTTAACACTTAAAATTTATTATCATAGTTAGCTCAAAGTAATCATAATTTTTAGATTTATAGGGTGTGATGTATTAATATAGTGCAAACACAACATTTACCATATAAGGTTTCATTATGTAGCCTTTCTAAAGTGAAACTGATAGGTGATAATTAAAATCCCAATTAAATAATTAGTGGGAGCTAAATATGGGACATTTAAACTTTAGTCAATAATGCTCAGCCCATGTTATGCATGAACTCTATTTGAGGTGATAAAGCAATAACACCTCACCATCATGCATTTAACATCATGCTTTTGTCATTGAATGAAACCATACCTATATTTAATCACACCTAACTAATATAGATTTCCATGATCCTATACTTATTTATGTCACAATAGTTTAAATTTGCATTGATTTTTAAGGAGAAGAGAAAATATAGTTTATTAGAGAAAACCATTTAGTAAGATATTTTGGGCACTAAATAATCATATATCTAAACCGTATCATGCCCATACAAGAGTAGTTTCCCTAAATTCTATTGTGTCCATACTTGCACTCTCACATGATATTAAAAATCTTGAATTAAAATTTTCATCGTATGTAATTATGGATAATATGTATCTTATCATTTTAAATGGATTTCCAAATTCATAGTAAATTATGCATGTTATTAAATTTTTCAATAAAAATTATGCAAATAGAATGACAAATTCAAAGAGAAAGAGAAAATTTTGGAAGACAAGACTCAATACGAAAAGAGGAATAAGACTAGATTACCATTCAAAAGCTAAATAAACTACAAATTTAAATTAAAAAAATGAAATTAATACACAAAATTAAGAACTCAGATGGTGCATGCTCAATTTTGTGTTAATGCTAGAATGGATGTGGAATTACCTAAATCATTTATTTTAAATTACTCAAGTGGAGAGCTAGTTCAGAAAATAGAATATGATAATTCTTTGTTAAAATGTTGAGGATTTAAGAAATTGGGTCATATCACTAGAAATTTGGTTAGTTAAACCCTATCATGCCCATACAAGAGTAGTTTCCCTAAATTCTATTGTGTCCATACTTGCACTCTCACATGATATTAAAAATCTTGAATTAAAATTTTCATCCTATTTAATTATTGATAATATGTATCTTATCATTTTACAATGACAATTGAATATATATCATTTTAAATGGATTTCCAAATTCATAGTAAATTATGCATGTTATGAACTTTTTCAATAAAAATTATGCAAATAGAATGACAAATTCAAAGAGAAAGAGAAAATTTTGGAAGACAAGACTCAATACGAAAAGAGGAATAAGACTAGATTACCATTCAAAAGCTAAATAAACTACAAATTTAAATTAAAAAAATGAAATTAATACACAAAATCAAGAACTCAGATGGTGCATGCTCAATTTTGTGTTAATGCTAGAATGGATGTGGAATTACCTAAATCATTTATTTTAAATTACTCAAGTGGAGAGCTAGTTCAGAAAATAGAATATGATAATTCTTTGTTAAAATGTTGAGGATTTAAGAAATTGGGTCATATCACTAGAAATTTCCCTATCTTTATAAAAAAATGGAGAATGACAAATTCAAAGAGAAAGAGAAAAGTTTGGAAGACAAGACTCAATACAAAAAGAGGAATAAGACTAGATTACCATTCAAAAGCTAAATAAACTACAAATTTAAATAAAAAAAATTAAAATTAATACACAAATGACAATAGAACATTCATAAACTAAAAAGGTATCCATTCAAACTCAATGGATTATAATTGAAATGGAGCATGCTATGAGGGATGTTGAAAATTATAGGTACTCCACTCAAGGTGTGACAAATAAATGGGAAATCTTTAAAACCTTACTCGAATATTGGTTTTTGGGTATTACAACTATCAAAATAAAGGACCCAACAACCATATTGGTAGATGAGGAAGAACACGAGTTTTTTCAATGTTGTACAAATAGGACATAACTTGGTCATGGAATTGAAAGTATAAAACTCAAGTCATATGTAGCCCATGTGTGTGAAAATAGGCCCAACCCTTTCAAGGATAAAATGTTTGGAAAGACTTGGTGGGGTAACTTTAAGAAAAGGCACCCAAACTTGTCCATTAGATCAATAGAAGGCTTGGATAGAGATATAATACTCTAGCTAAGGCCTTCCATTATATATGGATTCTAAAATAATTTGGAGAATGTCTATGAAGCTAACCAATATAGACTTTAAAACTTTAGAACTATGATGAAATTAGACTCTAGGTTGGTACAAACACTGGTATGTGCATCCTAGGAAAAAGAGGAAGTGTAAGTTTTCATCACATAATTTTAAAGAGCAAGTAATGGATCACCATTATTTCTTGTGTTAATGCAATAGGCCGAAGTATTCCTAGATTCTATATTTTCAAGGGGAAAAGATAACTAAATAATTAAATTACACTCTTTGAACTAGGATCATGTATGTCAGTCCAACCCCATGCCTGGATGACCCATTAACTATCTCTTAATTGGCTATACCATTTCAAAATATAAATACTAGGTAGAGTTTATTATATGAATAGGAACCTATTGATATTTTATGGACACAAGAGTCATGTAGCAATAGAAACTTTTGAAGAAGCTAGGAGTTTGGGAATTGACCTCTAACTTTTCCATCACACATTTCCCATAGGTTACAACCGATGGATTTGAGTGTCTTCTCACCATTTAAAAACCATTTATAATATAAAAGGTCAATGTGGATGGCTCAAAATGATAAACTTGACATCAACGGGATTGAGTTGGTTGAATTGTGTATAAAATATTTCAAGAAGGGTATTTATATATAAAATATAAAATAAGCTTTTTAGAGGATATGTATATGGACACTTAACATAGAGGCACTTGTACAAGACATGAGATGAAATCAAGCATTTGAATCTGGAGATAAATATGATAGGAGTGTAATTCAAAACATCATGTGATTGACTAGATATGCATAGGATGAAAGAGATACGATCATTAAACTTCAAAATGAAGGAGATGGATCAACTCAACATGGCAATATAGATGCAATTTTACCTAGTATCAACAAAGCCACACATGTAACCCAGACATAAGAGTGTACTAAATAAGGTGAAGAAATGGGTTAAGCAAATCATTTGCCTGACATTTGATAACATGTTATTAGAGAATGGTTGAGCATGCCTTCTCAAATAAGCCAACCAAACTAGATCAGGGAAGGGACAACACAACTAGGTGTATATTTAGAATTTTCCGATGTAGACATAGAATATTTAATGCCATCCCCTCATGTAGCTCTACATAATTAAGAAGTGATGCACTACTGTGTTGCAATAGGTAATTTTGATATTTGTGGTGATGCAATTAAATTTCAGTATATATAAGATATTGTATAAAGTAACAACCAAGAACTAAAATATGGTCAAGCTAAATAACAAATATAAATCTCAAATTTAGATAATTTCCTTCAAATTCTAATCTAGAAGTTTATGAAAAATTTCCGTCGTTTATCAAATAGTGCAATGAGCTTGAGTAGGTACTCTCAAATTTTAACTATAAGTGATTTTTAGAATATCTTTCATGACCAAGAACATGAAATAAGGAAATAGAGAATATTAAGGATTGGAAGAAAGAACAATATAAGATAATAAAACATTAAGACTAATTAACATGAATTTAAAGGAGGAAAAAAATAAAAAATGGGTTTAAAAGGAAAAAAATGAAGAACAAAGGAAAATGGAAAAGCATGAGAAAGAGCAAAAGAAAGATAAACATAAAAAATAAGGGAATATGAGAAAACAATGAAGGATATGGAGAGATAGAGAAGGTACAAAACATAGGAAATCAATTTTTAAACATTGAACTATGATGGAAATGATGAACATTTATGTTGCTTCTTTTGTAAAAGCAAGGAATCATACCTAGGTAGTCCACCAAATCAAACTAATCATTTTCAGCTGACAAGTTGATCTCAACAAGGGTGAGCATTGAAATTGAAATCAATGACAAGTGGTATGATCAATAATACAACATCAATGACACTTAAAAGCATCCCAACAAAATATTTGAAGGAACAAGCTAAAGGAAGAAAGTAGACAAACACACCACCATGCAATTAAGAAAATAATGAAATATTTCCCCCTCATATGGTTTGAATGGTTCGCGTTTGGATGTTTTTATAAGTGGAAGTTCGATAAACTATAAGTATGCAACTCTTTCTATAGATTTTTAAGACTAAACAAAGGAATTTTTTATATACAACAAGCTATTATGAGAGAACCGCGATGTTTTACACCTTAATTTATTTACTCACATCTAATATCATGTCATATAAACTATTTATTATATAAATAATAGTATTTTATAAATTTTTCATTTAAATTATCGAATATTTTTATAATATTGGAATAAACTTGTTTGTATGATTCACATTTGCATAATCATATTTGTATTGAATTGAAATAGAGATGTAATATCTTCACCAACAAATTTTAGAAGATGTTGTGCAGGTATGGGCTTCATGCCCAATATGCCATTCTTAATAAATAAAATATATTTATATGAATGTGATTCTCACTCAATAATAATAATAATAATAATAATAATAATAATAATAATAATAATAATAATAATAATAATAACAACAACAACATTCGTGTAAATGATTTTTTTTTAATATTATTCATGTTTAACAATTTATTTTTAAAAAATTATATAAATAAATTAAAAAACATATTTGATTGAATTGTATTCATACAAATGATTATTCTTAAAATATTATTCATACTTAACCAAATAAAAGAGTTAACTGCGAACTATAAATAATGAACTCCAAACCAAAATTGAATATTTATCAAAAATAAGAAATGAAAAAAAATCATAAAATACTTCGACTCATGCCCTTTGTGAGGTTTTAAAAACCTCACATGTAAATCTATTTTTAGCAGCGATAACAGGATGAACAATGAATAACACATACAAATCTAAAAGCTTAACAAATAGTTTCCAAAAACTAATCATGTTTAAAAATATTAATTCAAAAATAAATGTAAAACGAACACCTGGAAAAATGGGAACAAACATAATGTATTGTACTATCTTCCATCTTTCATTTTTTATAAAATATTGAAGCATGTAGAAAACACAAGCCCAAATCAATGAGGTTTATACATGTAAATAAAGAATAACTGAAATTGTTTATAGATTCAAATGCTTGATTAAGATCTAAACCGTAGTGATAATTTATTAAAAGCAAATGCGAGAGACACACCTATGATCGCATTGATTAGATAACTTAGATAACTACCATTCTTCTTGTAATTATTTGAACCAATCCTACAAAAGCAAAGATAAGGAACTAGGTTAATCCCATTTAATTGAAAACATGGAAGATGAAAAAAGAGAGTTAGTTTTTAATTATAAAGGCAGGGATTCCAATCGTGGCCTTCATAAGCATTACACTTGATAAAATATTTCCATTAGGTTGTGGGATCTATGTTTTCCTATATAATCTTCTTGGAGCCCTTAAGGATGTCCTTTAGTTTATGTTTATTTCAAATTTAGATGAAACAAATCTACTTAAATTGAATAACAAGTCTTCAAAAAATTAGATCGGATCAAGAAAGAAAAATTAGAAAACGGAATAACGAGAATAGAATTGTCAGTGCAATAATGAAAGCTAGGAGGGCGAAGGCTTGGTGTCATTGTAATGATGAGTTTTTAATGATTACAGAAGTAGATGAATATCTTCAATGAGCTCTTTGACTTAATCATCGATGTTGGAAAATATCATACACATGCCCTTGGCAGTTTTCACTACGTATCCCTTATCCACTCTCGAGTTGCTTCCCCTATCATAGATTATGATTTTGCATTTCACTAACTTAACATCTAGTGTGCTCTTTAAGAAAAAGTTACTATCACAACCACTATGGCTAGCATTGGTTCCATAGATGAGAGAAAACATTTTCCATTTAGGCAACACTTTACCATTGTACAACAACACACCATTATATAAAACCTCACTTACCAAAACTATAGAGGTTGGAAAATCCTTGTTCAACATACTTGTGTCAACGTTGGTGATTTAGGGCGTGTTATTTCCCACACACTCATTGGATATGAACTTGAATTCCTACACTATAATTATTACCTTTAATAAGTGTATATTCTCTTCCCCTTTAATAAGTGCATATTCTCTTTCCTTTTATACCTTTAATAAGTGCATATTCTCTTCCCCTTTAATAGTGGTGCAAATTCAAACTAACACATGGAAATTCAAATTAGTTAGGTATGGTTCAGTGTAGGATGGGCTCATTCAATATTCATATTAGATTGTTTGATGCATATTGGGGATGTGTTATTGATTTGTCACCTTGAACATGGTACATGTATAATGTGAATTGAGTGTTATTGACTAAAATTTAAATGTTCCACATTTGATTCTTACGATTTTTTTTTTTGGATTTTTAATTATTATTTATTAGTTTGACTTTTAAAAAGACTATATAATGACACCTTACATAATAATCATTATAATAGTACTATTTTAACATATAACATCTTGAAAATATAAAATTAAATAATCGACACTCTAAACTATTGACCGATTTAAATTTTAAGTATTAACAAAACACCATTTACATGTCATATTGGTATGAAATTAAAATGCACCATTTTTTGTATCTCTCCTAAATATTTAAAAAACACATTCTTTACATAATAACCAAAAAAAATAATAATAAAATAATTAGAAACCCTTGCTAAAATTAAAAAATAAATAATTAAAACAAATTATTTTATAAAGCCTTGACACTGTTGCCTCAATAAATTGTTATAAGCCTAACATTGTATAGTTGTGCACCATTCAATAGAAATTATTTTTAATATAAAATTATTCATGTACAATTAAACACTATTAAAATTTCCTTATTCCTTAACTAATACTCTAAATGAAATAAAGCAACAACAAGAAACCTTGGCCCCATGAAAAAGCAAACTATTACCATAGGTTTTTGGATAAATTAATGACACAAAGCATCATTAAGTAACTACAGGCCTAGCATTATGCACCATTCAATACAACCTTTTTTTAATATTATTTGTTTTCAAAATTATGTAGGATAAAAATATAAAGTGACATTTTTATTAGAATTTACTAAGATATGTATTATAAGTTTTATTTGAGTAAGCAATATTTTGTTTTTAGTTAATCAAAATTTTGGACAAGATATATTACAATAGCGATTTTAAATTTTATTATTTAAAAAATAAAAAATATTTTTTTACATATATTCATGAAATATTTTAATAAATTACAATAAAAACCAACATTAAATATATATTTAATTATATATATATATATATATATATATATATACACTCACGCATACATCATCATAATGGATAGGTGTATTAATTAATGCCAAACATTGGTTAAATAATTATATGATAAGAATTTAATATTAATTAGTATAAAATAATAAATGTGCATTACTTTAAAATATACCCATAAAACCTTTACACTGTTGGCTCAATAAATTGTTATAAGCCTAACATTGTATAGTTGTGCACCATTCAATAGAAATTATTTTTAGTATAAAAATATTCATGTACAATTAAACACTATTAAAATTTCCTTATTCCTTAACTAATACTCTAAACGAAATAAAGCAACAAGAAGAAACATTGGCCCCATGAAAAAGCAAACTATTACCATAGGTTTTTGGATAAAGTAATGACACAAAGCATCATTAAGTAACCACAGGCCTAGCATTATGCACCATTTAATACCAAAAAAATTTAATATTATTTTTTTTCAAAATTATGTAGGTTAATAATATAAAATGACATTTTTGTTAGTATTTACTAAGATATGTATTATAAGTTTTATTTTAGTAAGCATTATTTTCTTTTTAGTTAATCAAAGTTTTTGACAAGATATATTACAATAATAATTTTAAATTTTACTATTTAAAAAATAAAAAATATTTTTTTACATATTTTCATGAAATATTTTAATAAATTACAATAAAAACCAACATTAAATATATATTTAATTTGAAAAGTGTGTGTGTACACACATATCATCATGATCGACAGGTGTATTAATTAATGCTAAACATTGGTTAAATAATTGTATAATAAGAATTTAATATTAATTAATATAAAATAATAAATGTATATTACTTTAAAAGATACCCATAGAACCTTTTGGGTATAACAAAATCATCGGGGTAAAATTTAAATCTAAGGTTTAGATTGATTCATTTATTCAGATCTCGACAAGATAATTCTTATAGATCGTCCATTATATTCATGTCTCATTAGGATCTATGAAATATGGAGAAAACTCTTCCTTTTATGATCGTCGGTCCACCGGGTTTGTCATGGCATACGAAATGAATGATTGTAACATATTTTTTTTAGACCTCTCCAATAGAAACATAAATTGAAAAAATGTCGTTCTCCATATAAAATAATTACAATATTTGCACAATTTATAATATTCCTCTTTCCAACATTATTTGTTTATTTCATAAAATAAAGATTTTTTATGTCCGCAAACCTCATTTAAATATAATAAATCATCTGAAATTAATATCTATTTTTCATTTATTAGATGATATAAAAATATTCAAATATTTATTATTTTACATAAATATTTTTCATAACAATTACCATTAAATTAATTCAAATAAATTAAAAACCTTTCCAAAATTAATAGCTACTAATCTAAATTTATTTCATTCAAATAAGTTAACCACCTCTCTCAAAGTAGTGGCTACTAAACTAAATTCATTCATCATGTACAGTACTATTATTCAACTTCAAACGATAGAAACCACCAGAAGAACAAAATTAACATATACAAAACTATGTCATTAGATAAGAACAACAAAACATTAAATAAACTACAAATTACAATCGGTCCCAGCAATAGAGCTAAAATATGCCATAAACATTACATACTTATTATATTGGTTTATAGTTGGTTCAAGCATTACAACTTGGATTGATTCAGCACCATTCAACGAAAACCACAATCTGCACTTGTAGAACAAATTCTAAATAGCAATTACAACTTATTAAAAAAAAAAAAAACAACTCCCTCCTTTACTTAATGCCAATTTAATACATTTTTAAAAATTTTATTATTAATTTATTTTTCTATATTAATTCAATTTTTATAATTTAAAAAGAAAAAAAAACCAACATATTAAGAAATCAATTTTACATGATACCATACAATTATTCAGCATTCTTAAATATATAAAACTAAACATTGGTCAAATATTTACATGATAAGAAATCAATTTTATTTTCTTATTATTAAATGTTACATATTTTATTTATCTGACATATTTACTAGTTATAATGTTAACACCTTTGATAATGTCTAATTACTCACTGTGCTTTCTTAATTAATAATTTTAAGTTTGGGTTTTGTAATTCTAAGTTTGGGTATTTATGTTTTTGAAAAGCATCAAATTCATTTATATCTATTGAATTTTGAAAAAAAATTGGAAATGAATTTCAAGTTTATAATGTAAGTTGTGCATTTTAAAGTATTTATTTAAAATTTATTATTAAATATGATGTAAAAAATTAACTTAAAATTTAATTAAAAAGTTAATTCCAAACACAACTCACCATTATATTTTCATAACAATAAATTAATTAAATATTAATCTTTGTTTTAAATTCTAAAACACCGGATAACCATAATAGTGTATAATTATGGAATTGGTTAGTTTTTGGTGGTCGTGTGTACTTCCTATTATTATTCATTATTATTATATTTAAAATCTATGTAATTAATGTAGAAACCTATTTTTTAGAGGCTATAAATTTTAACTTGTTAAATTGATTGGTCTTTCATTTATGAAATAATGAGGATAAATAAAATATGCATATAATCATAACGTGGATTGCTAAATATAACCAATTCTAAAATATTTGGTGAATTATAAAACATCATTTAAGGGTTTAAAATTGCATTCTAGTATTTTTAGTCAAATTAAAAATAACATAAATTATAGAACATTATAACTGAATGTAAAACTAGGTTCAAACTCATCTAACATCATGAATTTAGTATTTATAGGATATGTTAAAAACTTTAGATCCATCTGAACTTGCATGCAAAATTTATTATTTAAAAAAAGTTGTTATTTATAGCAATGACAATTAACTTTAGGTAATAATTTTTTTTTATAGATTTCTTAAATATTTGAACGTCAAATCCAATTTTAATTTGAGATTTATCGTTAAAAACTATATATTTATTTTATTGATTCAATGAGAATCAACTCAAAAATTATTATTTTCACACAATTTGTGTCTATTGATATATTTTTTTTTTAGTCTGTGTGATTTATCATCTAGTATTATATCAAGTTCGACTCTTGGAGGAATATCATTGTGAATTTTTATTGGGGTTTTAAATTACATTTTGGGATAATATTCTATGATTGAATAACATGTATAAATATGCCAAAAGAATGAGGAGGAATTGCATAAATAAACAAAACTATGTAATATCTACAAAAGTAAGTGGAATAATTAACTATAATTGTCACAATTATCACATATTAAAGGCAAATGCAAGAAAGAGAGGAAATAAAGGAAGAAAAATATCGTGAAGCATAAGTTTAGAAAAATGAAGAAGAAAAAAAACAACAATCATCAATGGAAGGGATGGTCCAAGCTTTAGAGGGAAGGAATAAAGGAATTGACATTGAAGTTTTAGAGTATGGAGATAATTTAAAACCAAACAAGTTAAAATATTGATTAAATAGTATGAAAAAAAATTGAATGGAAGATTTAGAGAGTAGAAAAAAAAGTAAAGTTTGCATGCATAAAATTGAAGGTTCATGCAATGATTTGGTGGGATCAACTACAGAAAGAGAAACATGGAGACGGTAAAGCAAATATCAACACTTAAAGAAAGATAGAGAGGAAGCTAAGACATAAATTCATTCTTGTAGACTATGCACAAACCCTATTTAGAATATTTCATAATTTAAGGCAATACTATTATAGTATACAAGAATATACATATAAGTTTTAAAATATTTCCATATGATTGAACGATGATAAAATAAAATAATCGATGATTACAAGATATGTAAATAGTTCAAAGTTTTATATTAAAGATGAATTGAGCATGCATAAAATAATTTTCATGGATGGGGCTTATCAATTAGCTTTGAAGTTAGGAGAAAAGAAATAGATGAGATTTTAGAATATCAACTAGGCTAAAAATATGACAATGGCCTCTAGTAAGGGGTTGAGGTGGGTTTAATTCCACTAGAAGAGGATCACTACATATTGTTGACCAAATTTGACCTTGTAGGTTAAATTGAGACCCCTATAGGTAAAAACTTGATCTCTAGATGTTTTAGGGGTTTAATATTTTTTCATAGGGTATGTTATAGTTTATTCAATGTAATTCAATGTCTTGTTAGCCTTAGTCATGGTTTGATTAGTTTATATTTCACTTTGAGTCACTTAATAGCCATTTAGGGGTCATAAATGCAAGTGGTATGGTTTTCAAGGTGTCTAAGTGTCTTAGTATTCTTTCAAACATTCAATAAGTTACATTCCCTATTATAAATGTCAGTCCCATTTGAATCTATTAGGTTATCTAACTAAAAATTAAGAAACCAACCAAAAAGGAGGAGTTTGGCACTTGTATGGACCATGAAGGAAGGTGACAGATGGGAAAAGGTCATGTAATCACTATTCATATTCCTCATACTCATCTAAGTTATTAACATGCTTTGGTAGTGCTAAAAAAAGGTCCAAAACCATTCTGTTCCTTCTTCACCTTTTTAGACACATAGAACTAGTTAGTAAGTTTATGCTTGGTATAGACAATTGAAGAAATTATAGGTCAAACATATTTTATAGGTGAAATTACACTAAGATATATTAATTTTCATAAAAAGTGTTGCAATATTGATCAACCATGCTTTATGAATCATCTTTAACAAGTTAACTATGTTTTTCTACTCATTATTTCTTGCACCCTATAGGATTTGCTCCCATATGGATAGCTTCTTACAATATAGTTAATAATATTATTTTTAGATGATTTTGGAACTCTCTTATAATATTTTCCATGCTTGGTTTCATGTTTTAAGGTGTTTGGATAAGCCAAGTATCTCAGGTTGCAAGTGAAGGCACCATTATGTGTTACAAGTAGGTATTCACCATTTTAAAGATATTGATAATTTTGTAATGGTTTCAGAGGGTGGATATAAGTTCATTACCATGATTCCAATGTCCTATTAGTACCCTCACCTTTGAATCTCTTACCCCAAGGCAATCTTCATAGAATCATAGTAATAAGCACCATGCAGTCAGTTGGCTCCATGATTGTCATTCACAATCAACTGAGTGAGTTGGGTTAAGGCATTTAACACTTCCATAGAGTTATGATTATGGTCTTGAAATTTCTAATACATTCTCATGGTAGGAAAAATCAATAAAGCCTTTCACTTGTTAGAAGAATGATTGTGATAGTTAATATAGTCACTCACACAATCTCTTACCATGGAGTTATGACTATGGCATTGAAAGGTTGAATACATTCTAATGGTAGGAAAAATCAGTAAATCCTTTCATTTATTATAATAATTACTATGATAGTCAATACAATCACTCACATAGTCTCTTTCCATTAAATACACTTACAAGTGTCATCATGGGGACCAATCATGTTGTAAGGAAGTTTTTTAGTTCAAAAAGGTATTTGATGATGAAGAGAGTCTATTTGAGATATTTGAAAAGGGTCTAAAACTCATGATAATTCAAATGCAATGCACATTGTTCACACTCATCCTCACTCCCTGTACATTGGAATAACCACCTACATGTGGCGTAACAGAGACTGAGCAATGTTAAATTGTTATTTTAGGAGTTTGCTTGAACCTTTATCAAAATCCATAAGATTGGAAGAATGTTTTAGTTTTCCATGGTGATTTTATTGAGTTATATAAGGAATTGGTGAAGCATGATTCACATATGGAAGAGATTTCAGAGACTGGTTACCTTAATCTCTCTAAACAGAGGTATGAAGCTTTTTTTCAAGGTCATATTACAAGGTTACAAAGAATTTTGATGCATATTGATGACTAAACATTGAAGCCTCCATATAGGATTATATCTTCATAAAATTTATAGGGTGGATTAATAGTGGAGATTAGCAATTGAGCACCTCAAATTTTCCCATTTAGCCACTGAATTATGGTAGTGCCATCTACAGGAGTTGAAATTCTAAAGTGATGCTAGAATCTTAAAGTGCAAGTGGGGTATATATTCATGTTTTAGCTATCTATTCAAATAAAGGGAATATAAAGGAGCAAAAAATTTATCAAGAGAGTTGATCTAAATTTTTTGGAGCCCAATTCACACCTACAAGTGTTCCCAACTCTAAAACTATACACCTACAACTAATTGTAAATATATATAGTCTATGACCTAAGCTTAAACATATAAATTCAATAGTTGAAATAGATTTAAAATAACACAAACTACCTCCTAGGAAATCATATGGTTCTCATGGATATTTTGACATAATTTTCAAGGATGAAGGTCACTTGTAGGGCTCTACACAACCAACAGTAGCTAACTATGGTAAGGTAGTGAGCAGAAAGAGTAATGTTCTTAGTGTTAATATAGCATGAACATGAAGCAAATAGCTCTACATAATTGTAAAAAAATATTTAAAGTATTAAATGAGGTATTATAATAATATATTCTAGGTCCAATCATGTAAAATAACCTACAGGGGTTACATTTGAGGAAGAAACATAGAAAACATAGTCAGCTAACTATGACTGATTTTGAGATAAATTTAACCTCAAAGTGTGAGGTTAAAAAAAACATAGATTAAATAAATTTTGGAAATATTAAAATAATGAAAATTCACATAATACTAAGGTATTAAAATCACAATCATTACTTATAGGCTCACATTTCCTGAATAAGCATGGTTAGCTTATCACTCAGGCCTAACTGAGTAAGAACATAGTTCAAGGTGAAAATATAAGGGATAAAGTTTTTTAATAATAATTAAAACATATATAATTATATATAACACCATTTTAAATTCTTGTTACATTTATTTATGGGAATAAAGGGCTCAAATGATTCATCACATAGTTCACACTTTGAACCCTACACACAGTACCCTTTTGCATAGTCTATTTAGGATTTGCACGAGTTAGAAGATCAAATGACCTAACCAAGATTAAAAATATTGTTAAAATAATATATATGACATGAAAAATCTCCCATAATGAAAAATTGGTCTAGGAAAATAGGGGAAGTACCCTCTATTTTGTCTCAGATACAGTGTACTTCCTTAGGAGACAAACCCTACAGTTTTGAAGAAGGAAGATGATCAGAGGAGATAAGGGTCATCCAGGGATGGAATGGAGGTGTGTGAGGTTGGATAAAACCATAAAAAACATTAATTAACTTTAAAAAATGAGGGGACTCAACAAGGTGGTCTAGACTGCCAAAGTTGTAGACATGTCTATTTTGTAAAGTTTTGGCCTAAAGCCTAAATGGTAGACCAAGGTCACTTCCAACTTTAGGAGTGGATTAAAATGTAATAAGACATGTTTATGGGATAATAAATGAATATTTAAATATCTTGGTATGAAAATAAACCACAAAGAGAGCCATTTTTGGCTTAGAACCATAACATGGCCAATGTAAATGGAAGGAAAGGCTCGATAGGCTAACTTTGAGTGCTCACATATTATTGGAGGTTGTGCATGGGGATATAAGGAGTTTGGGTAAGTTTAATGGGGTGTTGAACTTGATCTAGTGGAATTTTTTTTCAACTCCAATGTTCCATATTTATGAATGAAGTTTAAGGGCTTAAAAGACCTAAAACCCTTGCAAACCCTTGGAAATGACCCAATTGGGAATATGAAGGTGGGGAGATATCTTAATAGAATATAATGGCATTTAAATTAATTTTATGATGAATGGGAATCTTAAAATATCATTCCCATCTAATTGAATTATTTCCTATATGTATAGACAGGGTACAAAACTACTTTCTTTGACTATTTTGTGCATTGTACAAGTTCTAGGGACTTTCAATGGATGAAATAAAATTTGAGAGGAAGATAGAGACTTATTATAACTCAGTATTATCATATATTCTTCATTAAAACCCCTAAGTATGTCTACTAATAGTTAGCATAGTGAACATGATAGTGATAAGGGTGAAAAACTTCAAGTGGGAGCCCATTTAAGGTGTACATGAGTAATATAAGGCCATAGAAGGTCTTTCCAATGTAATCCACTCCCTTGTATATATTTTCATGAGAAAATAAAGCCAATTTTGAGGCCAACTGTGAGGGGTGACTAAAAAAGAAGTTTCTTTGATTGTAGGTAGTGATGGCTCACTTTCAGAGGGATTCAGATGATTAGGAACATAGATAATGGATGGAAGAGCACATCTACAACCCCTCTCTCTTATATTAGTCATGAGATATGTCCCTAGTAAATTTTGGGACATTCAAATAGGGGTGAATGATGAAGGTAGTTTGTTGAGCTAGTAAGAGGAATTTCATGCCACATTTCAAGAGTTTCATACCTTGAAGGGCCACTTGTCCTTTTTGAATTTGGATGATCAGTTTAACATTATCTTCTCATGCACATGTAACTTATTTTCTCACCTTGACACTTCTCCTTGTGAATTTTGGAATTTTTTTCTTCTCTCTCTCAAGTTCTATAAGAACTAGCCATTTTGGCTATTGTAAGAATGTTCCACCTGAGTATGGGAAATCCCTTCTCATTTGCATACCATGGATCAATAAATACTACTGATTTTACCCCTTCTATGATTGTTCATAGTGTTTTCACTTGAATTATTGATTTTACTTAGTGATGACTATTGTTTATTTAGCATTGTTGTCTCATTCTCTCACATGTTTGCATTTTGAAAGTTTTTTCTTGCAGGTCATGTGAAGTGTTATATTTAAGTGTAAAGGTTGAGTGATTTAGTTTATTAATTATTTAAATTTTATGCCTCTTGTCTATTCTTCCTATCCTAGGCATTCATCTCAACATCATAATGAAATACTGATGTGAGAAGATTCAAAATAGAGAAGTGTATACCTAGTTCGTCTCTTGGTCTCATGTGTGACATACAATTGGTTAGTAGATATAAATTAATTTGGTGGATCACCACCTTTAAGATATTTTAATTTCAGTTTTCTCTCCCTTTTCCTTGCAAGCATAGGTGTAGTAGTGTTCTAAAAGTGGTACATCAATGGAGCTAGCCTTATCTATAGATTCACCTCATTCTTAGGATACCCATAGCCTAGAGGTATTTCAATTGTGCCAATTAGATGAGGAGAGATGAGAAATCTCCTCAAATGGTGAAAATCTAAGTGACAACAATTTTTATCATGCTCGATGGGACTCATTGTATAAGAAGTTAAAGGATTTTTGTTGTTGTCTTTCAACACATCAGACTTTGAAAACATCTATACAAGCCTCAATGGTGACTCTAAAGTTACATCATCTAGTCAAGTATCTCAGGTTTTCCTTTGAAATATTATTGGTAATTTTTATTTGCACTCTTGCTTCCCAATGAAGTTTTATGGCTAGTTTTGGTGTTGAGAATTATTTGACACAAGTTGATGAGATATCTCAAACTTATGACATTCCCTATCAGCCTTTATATGATTATTGTCATTCTTATCATGATCCTTACCAGATTTAATATGATCCTTATTAACATTTTCATGATTTATATTAGTCCTATAACCATCCTTCTCAATATCTTGCTCCTCCTAGTCAATCTAGTCACTTCTTAAATTAGTCCATTTCAACTTTCAAGTAGACTCTCTCAGGCTATGAGAAGTACATGATAGATTTCAAAACACAAAGGGGAGATGGTCAAGATGTTCCTAGTAATCTCATTCATAATGTGAGAAATGCATTAGAGCTGGTTAAAAAAGAGTGGGAACCTATTGAGAGAGCAAATTGGTAAAGGCTCAAAAGTGAGATGCTAGATGTCAGTGGCCTAGTTTCATTCTTATAATATAAGCTAATAACTCATGAGGAAAATCCTAAAAAAACATATCATCCCTAATATCCACCTCCCCGAGATTGCTATTAGTTCTACTTAACCCCTACCCATGGACCTAATCAAACTTATCCAAGTCATCTATTTCCTAATTAGCTAGAAGAGAGAGTTATAAGGATAAACCTTATTTTTGAAGCAAATCTTGATAGGTATATTGATTTGGAAAATAATTAGATGAATCATTCCATCTTCTTAGAAAAATAATTGGAATCTAAGCCCTCATTACCCTCTCCCATTACGTCCCTACCTCAAAAATATACTTCTAGATATGAAATCCCAAGTGGGAGACAAGATGGAGAATCCAAGCCTAAAGAGATCCCAAGTTCATTGAACACTTCATCCACTCCTCAAATTGCATCACTACCTCAAGAAGAGACTCATAATACTAACATGATAGGCTAGAATAAGGTATTGGAATCATGGGAAAAGAAAGGGGATAAAAGTATAGATAAAAGTGTGAAGTTGAGAAAGAGCTTGATCCTATGCAAGCCCCTCTCACCCTTCCTCAAGAGACATCTTATTTTCCATATCATCCCTCTTGTAATCCTTATCCTTATGAAGATGCCTATAACATTCAAAAGAGACTTTTCCAAGAGAACCTAGCCAAGCAAATTTAATAAATAATCAAGAATGAAATTGTTGAGTTAAGGTGTGATGGAAGGTTTAGATCCAAAAGAAGATCCTATGCCTAAACACACCCCATCTTAACTTCCTCAAGAGAGTGCTCAAGATGAATTAGATTTAAATGAAGTGATTATAAAATTTAATGAATAAAACCAAGTTATTTTATACTAAGGTTTGCCTACCCTTCCTCAAGAACTCCCAAAAGAATCCATTATAATTCATTCTCAATTTGATGTTATGTTCTATGTTCCACCTTCACCAACTAGTTTATCTTGTCCTCAAACTATCACCCTTTGAATTGATTTAATTTTGGTGTGGGAAACTAAAGAGGATAATTTTAATGATAATAATTCATAACTCTTTTGTGAAGAAAACATAGCTCCTTGGTAGCCTCATTATATGAGTCACCTGATTACAAAATGCCTGGCAATGGCGTCACCGAAAAGAAGAAAGAAATTGAAGATATTACAGTCCTTGACAAGTAAATTTAGGCTATAAAAAGTGAGATATAAATTGAGAGCCCTCAATAGGTTATAAATTTTGAAGAAGAGGCAATTTCTTGTATTGAATCCTCTGATTGTGTTGATGTTGAAGAATGTCTTCTTTGTTTCAAATAAGAGGAAATAATCATTGGTTCTTCCATAACTATCCAATATATCATAGGTGGGAAACAAAAAATATCTAATTAGATTTTGGATGACTTTTTTATATTCATTGGAACAGGTTATACTTTTCTTCAAGGAGGCTATGATCTAGTCAAAAATGGAGAATGTAGCCTTGACACTTAAGTGGGTATGTAAAGAAGACACAACTTTTCAAGCTTGTCCTTTCAAGAGACATATGCATCAAATGATGACATGTTTTAAATCATCAAAATGGGTTATAATCCTCTCAACCAGTTGGTATAAACACATCATATTTGGAAGGATAGAACAAGCTTATATTGGTCTCAATCTTCTAATGAACAAGAAACTACTCCTATTAAAGCCATGCCTACCAAGAAGATACAAGTTTATCATGAGTTGAAGAGTGGGAATAAATATGAGGCATGTGTACAAATTCAAAAGGAATACATTTACATTGGAGACATATTTAAGGATGATCTACTTGAGAGCAGATCAAGTGAAGCACCAAGGAATAGGTCTAATCTACCAAGAATCCAATACAAGGAGCAACATGATTTTTACTATGATTCATATCATGAAGAAGAAGATTAAATAAAAAATCCTTTAAATCCTAGAAAGGAAGTATGTTTAATTCCTATTTGTGCAGATTTGTTTGTTTTCTATTTTCCCTAAGTACTTTGAGCACAAGTGTGTGACTGCTTTACTTTGTGTGCATTTTTTATTTTATATGGTTGAGGTAATTATTTGTCTTGTCTTGATCAAATACTTGTTTTCAAGTGTTATGTTTTCTTATTTTGTTTCATATTTTAGATGACTCCCTAAGCCCATGGATAAGATAAGGCTACTAATATTTAGTATAGTAGGTATACTACCCCTATGAGTCACCATTTTGTTGACCAAATTTGACCCTACAAGTCACATTGGGACCCCTATAGGTGAAAACATGATATTTAGATATTTTAGGAGTATAATAATTTTTCATAGGGTATATTATAGTTTATTTGATGTAATTCAATACCATGTTAGCCTTAGTCATGGTTTGATTACTTTATATGTCACTTTGAGTCACTTAATAGACATTTAGGGGTCATAAATGAAAGTGGCATGGTTTTTAAGGTGTGAAATTCTCTTATTATTATTTAAAATGTCGAATAAGTCATATTACCTATTAGGAATGTCAATCCCATTTGAATCTTACAGGTCATCTAATTGAAAATCAAGAAACCAACTAAAAAGGATGACTTTTGCATTTTGTACAACCCATGAGGGAAGGTAGCACATGGGATAAGGTCATGTGATGGAATTAAATATTAATCATAATAATATCATCACTTTACATGATTTTTAAGTGCTAAAAAATGTTCAAAACTGTTCTACTCCTTCGGCTTTCTAGACATGCAGAACCAATCAACAGGTTTATGGTTGGTATGGATAGTTGGAAAAGTTATAGTTACAATTAATTTTGGAGGTGAAATTACACTCAGAGAGATTCATTTTCATAAAAAAAATTCTACGATTGGTCTACCATGATTTATTAATAATCTCTAACAAGTTAACTATTTTTTTTGCTCACTATTTTTTGCACCCTATAGGTTTTGCTCCAATATGGAAAGTTTCATATAATTAGA
Source organism: Torreya grandis (assembly GCA_037957365.1). NCBI lineage: Eukaryota > Viridiplantae > Streptophyta > Pinopsida > Cupressales > Taxaceae > Torreya > Torreya grandis. The sequence continues at coordinate 3,581,059 of JARHVA010000587.1, forward strand.
TTACTTATATTGATTAAATATGATTTAAAAACTCTCATATAATGTTTTACATACTTTTTTTCATCTTTCAATGTGTTTGGATAAGCCAAGTACCTCAGGTTGCAAGTGAAGGCACCATTCTGTATTACAGGTAGGTTTCCACCATTTTCAAGATATTCATGATTTGGTAATAGTTTTAGAGGGTTGAGATAATTTAATTACCATGTTTCCAATGTCATATTTCTACCCTCACATTTAAATCTCTTTCCCCAAGGGAAACATCAAGGGCCTGTAGTAATCAACACCATGGAGTCAGTTGGCTCCATGATTGTCATGCATAGTCAACAGAGTGAGCTAGGTTAAGGCATTTAACACTTCCATGGAGTTATGACTATTGTATTAAAAGTTTTAATACATTATAATGGTATTAATAATCAATAAATCCTTTCACTCATTCAAATAATGACTGTGACAGTCAATATAGTCACTCACACAATCTCATGCCATTAACATACATCTACAGGTGTCCACATGAGGAACAATCATGTTGGAAGGAATTTTCTGATATGAACATGGTATTTTATGATGAATACATTATATTTTAAATATTTTATAAGGTTATAAAACTCTTGAGATGTAAAATTCAATGCACATTGTTCACACACATCCTCACTACCTGTACATTGGAATAACCACCTATAAGTGGCTTAATGAAGATTGAGCACGGTTGAATTGTCATTTTTGGAGTTTGATTAAAACATTATCCAAGTATATACGAGTGTAATAATTTTTTATTTTTCCATGTAGAATTTCTTGAGATGTAGAAGCACTTGGTGATGCATGATTCACATATGGAAGAGAGTTTAGAGACTAATTACCTTAATCTATTCAAACAGATGTCTAAAGCTTTTTGTCAAGGCCATATTACAAGTTTACAAACACTTTTGATGAATAATGATGAATAAACCTTGTATCCTCCATATAGGACAATATATTTATAAATTTTGGAGGGTGGATGACTAGTGGAGATTAGTAGTTAAGCACCTTAAAGTTGCCCATTTAGCCACTAAAATCTAGCAGTGCCATCTATAGGAGTTGAAATTCCAAAGTGATCCTAACATATTAAAGTGAAATTAGGGTATATATTCATATTTTATATATCTATTAAAGTAAAGGTAATATAAAGGAGCACAAAGGTTATTAATAGAGTTTATATGAATTGTTTGGATCCCAATTCACACCTATAGGTGTGCCCAATTCTAAAACTATACACCTATAACTGACTATAGATATATATAGTCTATGACCTAAGATTAAGCATGGAGATTAAATAGGTGAAATAAATTTAAAATCCAAAAAACTACCTCTTAAGACCTCATATATTTCCCATGGATATTTTGACACAAGTTTCAAGGATGAAGGTCACTTGTAGGGCCTTGCACAGCGAACAACTAACTGTAGTAAGGCAGTGAATAGAAAGGGTAATGCCCTTAGTGTTAGTATAGCATGACCATGAATGAAATAGGTAAAAATAATTTCATAACATATTTTAAGGATTCAAGGAGGTCTTGGAATACTATATTCTAGGTCCAATCATGAAAAACAACCTACAGGGTTTACCTTTGAGCAAGAAACATAGAAAACACAGTCAGCTAACTATGACTAATCTTGAGAGAAATTTAACCCCAAAGTGTGAGGTGAACGAAAATGTATATGAAATAAATTTTATAAATATTCAAATAAGTCCAAGTAACCTGGTACCAACATCTTAAACACACAATTTTTACTTATAGGCTCACTTTTCCTGAATAAGCACGGTTAACTTATCATTGAGGCCTAATTGAGTAAGAGCATAGTTCAAGGTGAAAGAAAGGGTGATAAAGTTTTTTAAGATTAATTAAAACCTATATAATTATACTAACCACCATTTTCTACCCTCATTATGTGTAATCATTGGAAGAAAGTGCTCAAATGATGCATCACATAGTTCACACTTTAAATGCTGTACATAGTACCCTTTTGCACAGTATATTTTGCATTTGTAGGAGATAAAAGGTAAAATTACCTAAACAAGATCCAAAATATTTTAAAAATAATATATATTAATTGGATAAGATCCCAAAATTACCAATTATTCTAGGAAAATAGGAGAATTGCCCTTTGTTTTATCTCAGATAGAGGGTACTTACCTAAGAGCACAAACACTATAGTTTTGAAGAAGTTATATGATCAGAGGAGATAAGGATTAACAAAGAATCAAAAAGAGGTATGGGACGTTTTCTAACACCTAATAAGACATGAATTATCTTACACAAAAGTAGGGAACTGATCAGGGTGGTCTAGACTACCAAAGTGGTAGACCAATGTTAGTTACAAATTTAGGAGTGGATTCCAATATACTAATAAATTTTTATGATATAAAAAAATATGACTTAAATCTCTTTTTATCCAAAGGAACCACAAAGAGATCCATTTTTAGCTTGGAACCATATCATGACCAGTATAAATGGAAGGAAAGGCTCGATAGGCTAACTTTGAGTGCTCACATCTTCTTGGAGGTTTTGTATGGGGATATAAAGAGTTTGAGGAACTTTATAATGGTATTTAAGTTTGATCTATTGGATTTATTTTTCAACTCCAACATTCCATCTTTATGAAAAAAGCTTAAGGGCTTAAAATACCTAAAACCCTTGCAAACCCTTGGAAATGACCCGATTGGGAAAATGAAGGTGGGGAGATATATTAATGAAAAAAAATGGCATGGAAAGTAAATGTATGATATATTTAAATATACAAAGATCATTCCCATCTAATTGAATTATTTCTTATCTATGCAGACAGGGTACATAACTGCTTCCTTTGACTATTTTATGTATTGTACAGGTTATATAGAATTTTAAGGGATGAAATCAACTCTGGGAGGAAAAAAATAGACTTATTATAACTATATATGGTCATTTAATACTTAATTGTAACTAATAAGTGTGTCTACCAATAACTTCATCTGAGCCAGTCAAAATGGGCATAGTGAACATGATAGTGAAAAAGGTGAAAAACTTCAAGTGGGAGCCCATTTAAGGTGTAAATAAGAAATATAAGGCCATTTAAGGTATTATAAAGTATCATCTACTCCCTTTTATGGATATTCATGAGAAACTAAATCCAATTTTGAGGCCAAGTACTAGGGGTGATTGAAAAAGGATTTTCTTTGACTGCAAACAGTGATGGCTCACTTTTAGAGGGATCCAAATGATTAGGAATGAATCCAACGCATGAAAAATAATATATAAAACCCTTTACTCTCATTACAATCATGAGATATATCCCTAGTTATTTTAAATATGTTCCAATAGGGGTCTATGATGAAGACAATTTTCTGAGCCAACAAACATTTCAAGAGTTTCATGCCTTGGAGGGCCACTTGTCCATTAGAAATTGACATGATAAATTTAAAATAATCTTTTCATGTACATGTAACTCATTTTATCAACTTGAAAGTTATCCGTGTAACCTTTAGACTTCTTTTTTTCTTCTCTCTCAAATTCTATAAGAACTAGCCATTTTGGCTATTGTAAGAATGCTCCACCTGAGTATGGTGAAGACTTTCTCATTTGAATACTATTGATCTATAAAGGCTACTAATTTTATCTCTTTTATTATTTTTCATAGTGTGTTCACTTGAATGATTGATCTTGCTAAGTGATGAATATTGTTTCTTTAGCATCGTTGTCTCATTCTCTAACTTATTTGCAATTTGAATTTTTTTTTGGTCATGTGAAGTGTTTTAGTGAAGTATAAAGGTTTAATGAGTTATTTCATTCATTAGTGTTATTCTAGGCCTCTTGTCTAGTCCTCCTATCCTAGACATTCATCACAACTTCATAATAAAATATTAATGTGAGAAGATTCATATTAGAGATGTGTATGCCTAGGTAGTCTCTTGGTCTCATGTGTGACATGCAACGAGTTGTTAGTTATCAATTAATTTGGTGTATCACCACCTTTATGATAGTTTATTTTCAGTTTTCTTTCCCTTTTCCTTGCAAGCATAGGTGTAGTAGTGATCTAAAAGTGGTACATCAAGGGAGTTATCCCTATCTAGAAATTCACCTTGTTTTTAGGCTATCCACAACCTAGAGGTGTTTCAATTGTGCCACTTAGATGAGGAGATCTGAGACATCTCCTCAAAGGGTGAAAATCCAAGTGAAAACACAAATTATAAAAATATAATATAATAATAGTTAAGCATTGTAATATCAATAAATATGAATATGATTTCATAGAGGTAGAGTCTATGATGGTGGTAGAGAATGGACTAGTCCATGCAGGTCCTATATTTTTCTACAAATATATAAAAGGATACAAAAAATTTGATTGTCCACACTATCATGAAAAATAAAGGAGGAAATAGGATAACAAAGTGTGAATTTGGTTGAGGTTGAAATAGAAGAACAAAATACAAAGGTTGTAGTAGCAAACATATAAGAAAAATTTCATGATAAGGAGAACAATGATAGCTTCAAGGAAATAACATCTATAAAATAAATAAAATGTTGATTTATGTTTGCGTATAAATTTTTTACTAATAAGGTACACTTCAGGAGGTAATATATTTAAAGTAATTATAGATGGTGGTAGTTTTGAAAATATGTTTGGTAAAGAAATGGTATAAATGTAATGTAAAAATCATCTTTATCTTTATCAAATTTCATGGTTTAAGAAAGGAAATTAAGAGACATTAGATAAAAGATGTTTAATCAAGTTTTATATATTAATAACTTACAAGAATGAAATATGGTGTGATTTTATTTCAATGGATTTATGTCATCTATTATTGAGAAATCCATGACAATATGATAGAAAAATAATTTTTGATCGAGCAAAGAATACATATATTTTATGAAAGAATGGTACAAAGGTAGATTTATTACCTCTTAAAGAAGAAGAGCATGTAAAAATCATGTTATCCATAAAATAATTTATCAAAGACATGAAGATGATAGGTTATTGTACATTAATGTAAAATAAATAAGACATATAAGTGGTGCAAATACAAGGAAAAACAATATTAGTGTGGAAAAAATATACATATATTATACATGATTTTTTACCAAATGGTTTAACACTAAGTAGAGATATTCAACATAGTATTGATTTGATTCTAGATTCACCTCTACCCAATCCAATAGCTTATTGGATGAGTCAAATAGAACATGAAAAATTTAATAAACATGTTATTGAATTAGTGAGAAGGTGTGTTTTAAAAGAGAGCATGAGTTCATGTGAAACACCAACATTGATATCACCAAAGAAATATGAAACATTGAAGATGTGTGTGGATAGTAAAGTAATGAATAAAATCACCATCAAATACATAATTCATATACATTGTGTAAATGATATAATGGATGTGAGCTTGTAGGTGAAAACCAATTTACTAAGATTGATCTAATGAGTGCTTATTATCATATTAATATTTATGAAGGAGATGATTGGAAAATAATATTCAAGACTAGGGATGGATTATACGAGTGGATTGTGATAAACATCGTGAGCTATGAGATTACATTTATAATTATGTGGTGATTTATTTTGATGATATTTGAATTTTGGTAAGAGTAAACAAGGGCATTTAAGGTATTTGAGAATGGGATTAGAAATGTTAATAAAGGATAATATTTATACAAAAATGAAGAAGTGCGAGCTTGTGTAGAATAGTTTGGTATTTTCAGAGTTTGTAGTTTCATCAAATGGTGTAAGAATGGATGAAAAAATGGTAAAGATAATTGTTGAGTGTCCTATTTCAAGAAGCATAATAAAGGTAATAAATTTCCACGGTTTAGAAACTTTTTATATCAAGTTCATTAATAATTTTTGGTAGTATTATTGCACTAATAACAAAATAAATGAGGGAAAAAAAGTTATGGACAAGAGCAACAACATAAAACTTTAAAAAATTAAATAATAAGATTACAAAAACCTCTATTTTAGAATTGATAGATTTTGACAAAGTGTTTGATGTATACATTGATGCTTTACATGTTGGAATTGATATTGTGTTGGGTCAAGAAGGAAGACCCATAACATATTTCAGTGAGAAATTGAATAAGGTAAGAAATAATTATTTTGGGTATGATGTTGAATTGTATGTCATTGAAAAATCATTCAGATATTAAAGGCATTACCTAGTGCCTAAGGATTTTATCCTATTTACAGACCATGAGGCTTTGAATTATGGAATACTCAATAAAAGTTAAATAGTAGGCGTACAAAATGAGTGTATTTCTTGCAATGATATACTTTTATTTTGAAACATAAGAAAGCATAATCATATAGTTGATGTTTTGAGTAGATGAGTGATACTATTAACTACAATGGTAAATTAAGTAATTAGATTTAAAGTTTCTAAAGAATTATATGATACTAATCTAGATTTTAGTAAGATGGTCGAACAATGTAGGGATCCATTAGCAGGTGAGGCATGTACTATTTATGATGAGTACCTTACACATGATGGTTATCTCTTCAAGTTAATATAATTATGTATTCTAATTGAGTCTCTAAGTGGTATTATTATAATAGAATTGAATAATGGTGCTTTGGGTGGACACATTGGTAATAATAAGACAATAGCTTTGGTGGAGGAGAAGATTTTTTCATTAAATATAAAGAGATAAGTGACAAGGTATGTTTAAGACACAATATATGCCAAGTGGCTAAAGACCATACACAAAATATAGGTTTGTGCATGTCATTACCAGTTCCAAGAGGACTATTAATATATTTTAGTATAGACTATGTGTTAAGAGATGTCAAACACACAAAGAGATAATAATTTAATTTTTGTTATTGTAGATAAGTTTTATAAGATGGTTCATTTTAATGCATATAAGAAAACCAATGATGCCTCTAGAGTACAAAAACTATTTTTTAATGATGTTGTGAAATTGTATGATGTTTTAAAAATCATTACATCATTTGTAAGTCATTTTTGGAGGAATCTAAAGAATAAATTGGTAACTAAACTATCATTTAGTATTACATACTAGTCATAAATAGATGGAAAAATAAAATTAGTAAATAGGAGCTTGAGAAATTTGTTGAGGCGCATAGTTAGAGAGAAGTTCAAGTAATGGGACTTGGTTTACCACATGTTGAGTTTGCATATAATAGTTTAGTGAATAGATCAACAAGAAAACCACTATTTTAGATTATTTATGGAAGAAATCCTACGGACATTTTAGATTTGGTGCAATTACCAACCATAGAATGAATTAATGATGATGGTATAAAGCACATATAGTAGTTACAAGAAGTAAGAAAAAACTACAAGAAAGTATTGAAAAGTGTAAAGCAACAACATATGTAATAAGATGGTCAAAGATATTTGAAGGAGATTTGATGATGGTGTATTTGATTAAAAAAAAAAAAATCTAAGAGAACATGCAACTAGTTGAAGTACAAGAATATTGGTTCATGTAGAATTGTCAAAAAAATCAATGACATTGGTTATGAGTTTACCACAAAAATTGATCTCTCTCATCTTTAATGGTTTATATTTAAATAATTTTCATGGAGAAGATAGTGAAGGGGAAGAATATTAAGAAGTGGATTGGAAGCAACATGTGCCAAAGAAGAAGAATAAATGATAGTGTAGGGTTTGGATAAGAAGACAAGAAACACATAATGAAGTTATAACATGTATTTAGTACAATCAGAAGGGATAAAATGAGAAAAAAAAATTGTATTTCAAAGTGAGAGTTAAAAAATATTGAAAAGAACAAATTAAATACATATAATTGGGACAATTCAAAGAAGTTGAGTTGCTATCAACCAGAGGACAACAATTTAAAGACCTATCTTTCGGAGGCTATAAAATTTGACTCAATAATTTGATTAATCTTTCCTTCATGAAAAAATAAAGATAAATAAAATATTCATGCAATGATAACTTGCTCCACTGATTAGTGTCAATTTGAAGATGTTCAAAGAGCCATCAAGATTATCTAAAGAGTCTGAATTACATTCTAGTATTTTTAATTATATTAAAAATAATATAAATCGGATTGGTTTGTAATCAGATGTGAGCTTGGGTTGAAAATCGCCTAATATTGTTACTTTAATATTTATAATGTATATTTAAAATTTTAGGTCCATTTACGTTTGCATGTAAAAATTATTATAAAAAATAAGTTACTATTTATAACAAGGGTAATTTACTCTTATTATTATTATTTTTTAAAAATTTTCATGTGAACCACAATTTCAAGTTGGGGTTTATTTAAATACTTTTATATATTATTTTTATTCATTCAAGGAGAATCGATAAAGATTATTGTTTTCACATAATTTTGAGTATTATGCCTATTGATATTTTGTTTTGGTACTATGTGGAATTCATCAATAATTTTGGTTTTCAATACATTAGTTTAATAACCAATTTTTTGTTAACTTGCACTCATCAAATATATATTTGTATCCTATATGTCCACTCATATGAACCCCACACATTTTATCTCACCAACGAACTTGTACAAATTTGGGGAAATATTAAAGCCTCCTCAAACTAATCACATATATTTACCTTGATGACAATACATAAAAACTATTTAACCCCGATTTCCCCAATCACTTTGTTTAGGCATACTTTTTAAGACCATGTTAATTATTCTAGTTTTTACATCAATATTATTTCTTTCTCTTAGTGGTTTTTTAAAACTCCTTAAAAATTATAAGATTATCAATGAAAACATATGAAGTTTTATCTAGACCAAATTTTATAATAATTTTGATTAAATATTATCAATATTAGACAACTTATTCACACCCAGTTATAAGGAGTCAACTACCAATGACAAGGGAGACTCGAACACAGGGCCTCATAGGTAAAGCCCACCTTCCTTACCATTTAGTCACCGATACAAAGACAGGTATGTAGATTGTTAAGCACATACTCACAAACT
>JARHVA010000587.1:3595000-3602500 GCA_037957365.1 Torreya grandis
TACTACAACACCTGATCTGTTAACATCTTTTCCACATTAGTAAGATTGTATGCATGGGTTTCGATTCAAAACTACGAATTTACTACAACCCATGATCTAGATTCAATATAAATCTCATTCGCAACATATATGGGGGTAGGTTGTGGAGATAATGCTTTCACATAGTTTAAATTAAATAATTTTTAGTACTCAATGAAAACTAATGACCCCTCATAAGAGTTAGATTTACACATTATATTTAAAAATAAAAAATAATTTGATTTAATTTAATTAAAAAAACCATCGTTGGTGTACTCAAAGTAGATACCAATTGTTTATAAAGCCTAAATAGAAAGGATAGGTAATAACGTATATTAATATTTTACAGAGTTTTCAAATTCTTGGTCTTGCATTATAGCTTAGTTGACTTGCTTTTTTATGAGAAATATAACCCAAAAGCCACTTGGGACACTCAAATCCATCATGCTATCAAAACGTACATATAATTCATATTTATGTTTAAAACATTTACTGAGACATCAAAGCTATGAGCTATGTAAGGAAGAATGAACAAAATGGGTGTTTCAATGTCGAAATGTTAAGATGTCATTACAAAATGACAAATATAGTTGAGGTGTTTTTGTTGTCAATTGGATGGAACCAAAAAAAAAAAAAATGAGACATGCTAGTAGTAACTTGCTAATGATAAATTTTGTACAATGGAACTTATAATACATCAAAGGTACATCTTAGATTATTTTTTATTAATTAATTATAAATAAACTTATAAGCTTAATGGGTATTAGACCATTTTATTTATTATTTAATTTAGTTTTACCAACATATCCTTACCTTGCTTAATTTTAGTTTTACAATAATTTAAAATAAATATTATAGTTAAAAAAATAAAAACAAAACATGAAATATTTGTTTTGTGCATTTTATTTACCTTTTACTTTAGTTTAGGTGGGTGTATCCATTCCTTACGTAGTGCTAGAGAGATATTACACTCAATTGAGAGATTTTTAGTTTAATAGACTGTATAATATATTTTTTAAAATTCAATTTTGGTGTGGAATATCTTTATTTAAATATTATTTAGATAGGTTATAATTTATACTAAAATGTATCTATATATCAATTAATTATATAAAAATATAATATATAATTTGTTACCAAAAAAGTTGACTAGTTGGTATTCATGGTTTGATCTATGTACCTATATATATAAATATTTTAAAACAATAAAAAATAGTCAACTACACACATTAATTTTTAAAATGCATCAAAACATCAAAATACAAGAAAGTTAGGCACAAATTGCAATCCCAACAAGTGGTAGAGGTGAATCGTCTTAAGTGGCTGAGTTCCCCAAGCAGAGTGTTTAACCACCTAAATAGTTCAAGATAAGTTACATATTGAAATGATAGATGTGTCATGTCAACGAACTTTACATGTCTATATCTCTGGTCTTCTTCAAGCCCCCTTAAATACCCTGTCATTATCCCTCACCATCACTGCCTAACTCACTATGAAAACTTTCACTAATTTCTTTTTTTGTATAGCCTTGCCCTTCTCCACCACTTCTCAATTGTTGAAACTCACTATAACATAGAACGTTTCCTCCTAGCACAACTCATTTCCTTGTCGTATGGAGTACACCACCTTATTTTCTCATATCACCTCCATTAGAAATATCAAAAAAAAAAAGTCTTGATGCTTCATAAATAAAAGATGAGACAAGGTCAACAGTCAGGGAGTTTGAATGAGGTGTGATTTTTTATTTAATATCTATCACCTTAAAAAACCCCACTTTAGTCAAACAAAAAATTACATCCCTTCCAATGTAACATACACTATTCAGTATGGAAGTTGTAGCATCTACAAAGGAAGTTATAACAATCAAGGTGGTTCCTAATTTGGGATACATAAAACTTTCATAATGTGACGTGTTATCAACCTCCTTCAATTTATCCATCTTTATCATAATTATCATCTTCCTCATGTCATAATATTTTCCGCTTTCTCCTTAATAATATTATATTATATTATATTATAATACAATATATTATTATTAGTATCATATAATTATATATTATTATTGTTGATGAGATATGCATGAGTTAGTAAAGTGGCTTGGATATTTCTAATCCACTCATAATCAAATTTTGTTGGGCATGTGGTGTATTTGAGCATGTTGGCTAAAATTCTAGAAATTGTGATGGTGGTTGTTATCATTTGTGGTACCACTTGGAGATCTTGGCCTTCGTATGTATTCTAGACCAGTTGTAACTCCGGTCAAAAGTGATTATCAATATAGAAAAATTATATATTATTATTTTATTATATAATATTATAATATATATTGTTATATATTAATATATATAATATATATTATTATATATTAATGCATATAATATATATGTTTATATAATATCAAATTATTGTTGACGAATGTTTGATGCACAAATGTTAAGATGTGGTCAATGGTCATGGGTTTTAGGGGATATACGAATGCCGATATACATTATTTAATTTTATAAAACCTCATTTTACCAAAACATCAAATCAAATTACATCCCTTCCATTGTAACCTGCACTTGTGGGCAAACTATGAGTAGATACTCAATGTTAAAAAAAGTGAATTCTTGAGTGTAAGACTGAACTCTAACTATAAGCTCTGAGTGTTTTTCTAACTCCCACCCAAAACCAAAACCCTTTCAAACTCAAAAGATTGATTACCTTTACATTTACATAATTGAATAGTGATTATAATGGTGACACATTATTTCGAATTGAGATCTCAACTTCACTTCATTAAAGACTACAAATTTCTTAAAGATTTTTAAAAAAACTCATAAAAATCAATAAGGCCTATACATTATCATGAAACATTAAATACTATTATATTATATGGAAAAAAATAGACATATAAAAGGCCATATAAAGACAACCCAAATAAAAATATGATAAAAGTTAGTGAATTAAAAATATGGAAAAGAAACATCATGTAGAATTAGTTTCAAATTACATAATAGTAGTTTCATGTTGTCACGTGTGTAGTAGTTTTATGTTGTTTGTGTGAATTTGAAGTTTCTTCACTTTCTGAATTTATAGCATCTACTCTTCTTTATCTTTAATATTGAGCCTTGTCTAATAAATTATTCAGTTTTTCTTTGAATTTGTTATTCAGTTTGCATCATAAAATATGAAAAAGTTAATAATTTGTATTATACAATGATAAAATCATAAGATACATATTATGTTAATAAAATTGTTTATACTTTTTACTTTTAATAATAATATAAATGCAAAATGGTATGATATAATGTAGGTATGGGAGTGCAAAAATCCAAATTAGTCGGGTGTGATTCAATTTAATTATGGGTTTGTTCAATGCCAAAATAGAATATTCAATGCATGATGGTGACGTGTTATTGCTTTGTCACCTCAAACATGGTGCATGTATAATGTGGACTAATAGCTAGTACTTATAATTTAAATATCCCACTTTTGATTCTCATTAAAAAATTTATTGAGATTTTAATTATCACTTATCGATTTGACTTTTACAAAGGCTCTATAATGACACCTTACATAGTAATTGTCGCACTGACACCATATTGACACATCACACTTTAAAAATCTAAAATTAAATTGTCAACACTCAAGCTAAGTATTTACATAACAATATTTAAATGCCACATGAGTGCCAAGCTAAACTACACCACTTTTTATGCTGCTTCTTTGTTATAATTTCACCTTATATTAGATATATTTTTTAAAAATAATTATATTTTATTGAAAGAAATGTGAAATATAAAATTACACATAATAATTTAAAATTTGTTTTTATTATTTAATTTATAATCTGCCACTAAAAAATAAAAATATCAATTTCAAACATAAAATTTATGTTTTGAAATAAAGAAGACCCCTAAAATATATTTAAGAGCTAAAATTCATATTTTAAACTTTTACACCTTTTTAAAAAAAAAAAATAATAATAATAATAATAATAATAATAAAAATAAAAATAAATAAATAAATTAAACTCAGGAAAAATGTATTAAAAATTTGGGCCCTACATCTCTACCTACCCTCTTACCTACTGGTATGTCTCCTTTAATAGACAGAGATATGATTAAGAGAGAGATTTGATATATGTGCACGAAGGAAAAGGATAGGATTTTATCAGAATTGACAAATTAACAAATTAAATAGTGAAAGGATCTGTCTATTAATGTACTTTCGTATGTCCTTAAAAAAAAATGATATATATATCGAAAGAAAAGGACAAAAATTGACAAATCTACAAGACGGACGGACATACTAAACAGCGAAAGGGATCAGACCCTTACCTCGTATATTTTGAGTGGGGATTTTAATTATTTATAGAATATTATACAGGAAATACGTATTAATTAAATCACGAAAACACTAATGATGTACGTGCTTTCTATTTCTACCCATGTGCAATATAGCGTTCATGTTCGTGGAAATGTGTGCATTCATGGTCGTGGAATTACGTATTAATTAAATTCCGACTGTATTTCAGAGTAGGGGAAGGCGATAAGTAGTTGGGTGCAATGGTTATAATCGTAATTATGACTTGTTTTACGGAATAAGCATTTATTTGATTATAAATTGTATAATTTTTATAAAAGTTATTTAAATATTTTATAAAGATTTATTTATTATTTAAATAATTAATATTTTTTTTATTATTAGTAAATATTTTTTTAAAATTTGAAGTTATGAATCGGATCATTTTTTTATTAGAGTTATGAAATGTTTTGGTATATAAATGGGAGGCTCAAATCTCCTTTATAACGGCCACAAAAGGTGCTACAAACATCATCACGACCACCATAGGGCTTAGAAACATCATTGTGATTATTATGGGCCTCATAAACATCACAATCGACCACTACAGGGCTCTCAAATATCTCCATCGGTCATAACTGGCCTAACATACCACTGAGATTTGACTCTGGATGGAGTTAAACACAAGCAAGCCACTTTAACCAAGTCACCCACATCTCATTGATATTTATTTAAATAGTATTAAAAATTAGAACATTCTATAAAATTATTAATTCCCTTTTAAAATAGATGTGCACTGTAATTAAAAATAAAATACATATCATATTACACAAAACGAATATCATATTAAAAAAAGCAAATCTTCTTTTCAAAAAAATAAATATCATATTTTGAATTGAAAATACTTTTGAAAAGTTACATCATTTTATAATTATTAATAAGTACCAATCATATTGAAATGTCAACTTCTAATTCAAGTTATTCAAATTTCAATTTTTCAATTCCAAGTTTTAATTCAAAATTTTTCAAATTTGAAGCTTTTGGCTCCAAAATTTTGATTCCAAAAGGAAAGTTCATACTCCCATTTTCATATTCACTGCTCAACAAACTAGTTTTTTACATGGGGTTTTTATCGATATGGTTGATTTACATATATTCTCTAGACTTCTTATTAGTCTGGTTGATTTCCATGAATTGAGCTCCATGGTTTTTGTAATCTTCTTGATTAGTAGTATTATTAAGAGCTCTAGACTTATTATCATCATATTCTAATCCTCCTAATATGCTACTCTAATTTTTGTGGCCTTTTCTAGATCGAGCTCAATTCAACTGGATGATGTGCCAACTTAGGATCACCCCTAAAATTATATAGATGGACAAAAACTATGATTTTCCTTTAGTTTTAGTTTTTTTTTCCTTTTTAATTGGATTTGATCAATAATTCTGAGGCTACAAAATATAAAAAATTATTGTCGTGATTTTATTTTTAGTTGTAATTGATCTATAATTTTGAGGATGTAAGTTGTGAAGATTTGGTCGTTATTTTTTATTTTTTCTTTTATGGGTGAAGGAATGAAACTTATTAAATACTATTTGATATGTCCTATAGATCAATTCATCTTATAAGGGTGTCTGTAAGCTAAATGGGGCATGCCTTACAAACCACCAGAGCATTTTCTACAAGAGTTGACCTTATACATGCATACAACCAAATTTTATTGGAGGAAGAGCCAAATCAAGAAATATAGGCTTTCCTCTAGATTATTTGGTTGAATTAGATTTGTCTGACTATTTCTTCTCCAATTTATCTATTTGTGTCACATGCTTTTGTATAGATTCTAATTTTGTTGGACGATACACCCTGTTATGCATTTCATTCCTCTATTTCCTTCATTATCCTTATCTATTATTTATCTAAATATCTAATGTCCTAAATTGAACTAGATTAAAGGATGAACCTCATTAATTGTTTAAGCTTTATATCTAATAATTATATCATAAATAATTTATAGCTATATATGTTTTATTTAATTTTATCCACATGTATCTAGTTCCCTTTTGTGTTGTGTCCTACTCCAACTTCAATACAATCTATAAGTTGTGATCGATTGGAATGCTAGATTTGTATTACAATATTAATGAAATCGCAATTTTCTTTTTGTTTTCTTTTGTTTTGGCCTATCTAGCCTTTGGTCCTTATATTATATGTGTCTCTTTGATTGGAATTGGAATTGGGCTTGATTGTTCATCTAGAAACTAGGAAAAATTCTTAGGAGAGGACAAATTGTAGCATAATCCTTTTCCACCTATCCTATTCACAACACCTTCGCAGATGGCCCTACTTAGTTGTGTGGTTGGAACATATTATGTTGGCATATAATTCATCCAACCGGTGTTTCTCATTACCATTTCCCTCAACTAGGCATGCCCCCAACTTGATATAGAATTAGAGGAGTATCTGGGATTAACACTGAGTGCAATAGATGAAGGGAAGATGTCATCCATGAGCAAAGAGGTGGAACATAGTAGATGGAAGAAGGGTGCCGATGAATAATTTACATTTAGGTATGTTCTCCCCACATTTCATGTAGTATCTTTGTATACAAGCTTGATATAACAAATAGGATGACAATGAAACCTTAATATGGTTTTCATGATATTATTACTTGGAATATGAGTATTGAGGCCTTCTGAAATTGTTATTCTAGAAACCAAACCCGTCTTAGTCCTACTATGTTGGCCTTTCTTCCCTTTACCCTTAATAGGTTATCACTCCTAGCCTATAAAATTTAGTTTTTTTAGAAAGGCTCATTGATAAATTTATTTCTAGGCAAGTCCCATAGTGCTAGCCAATAGGGTCTACGCAAGTCATTTATGATGTCATTTTGTGTTCCTTGAAAGTTATTAGCTATTTTTACTTATATAATGATGCATTCTTGCTCATATTATTTCCTACTAGAGAGTGTATTACAACCTCCAGATGTTTTTACAATTTGGTGTGGACTTACATTTTTAAGTTAATTGATTCAAGTTAATCTGCTAGTGAATTTGGTGGATGATTTGTTATGATAACCATTAATTTCTTATCTATGTTTTTTTTAAAAATAAGCTTACATGGGAATCCACCTAATGTGTTTTAAGAAAACTACTTTCCAAATTCAATGCATGATTTAGCACAAGTTTGATGAATAAAAT
>JARHVA010000587.1:3607500-3682500 GCA_037957365.1 Torreya grandis
AAGCTCTATAATAACACCTTACATAGTAATTGTCGCACTGACACCATATTGACACATCACACTTTAAAAATCTAAAATTAAATTGTCAACACTCAAGCTAAGTATTTACATAACAATATTTAAATGCCACATGAGTGCCAAGCTAAACTACACCACTTTTTATGCTGCTTCTTTGTTATAATTTCACCTTATATTAGATATATTTTTTAAAAATAATTATATTTTATTGAAAGAAATGTGAAATATAAAATTACACATAATAATTTAAAATTTGTTTTTATTATTTAATTTATAATCTGCCACTAAAAAATAAAAATATCAATTTCAAACATAAAATTTATGTTTTGAAATAAAGAAGACCCCTAAAATATATTTAAGAGCTAAAATTCATATTTTAAACTTTTACACCTTTTTAAAAAATAATAATAATAATAATAATAATAATAATAATAAAAATAAAAATAAATAAATAAATTAAACTCAGGAAAAATGTATTAAAAATTTGGGCCCTACATCTCTACCTACCCTCTTACCTACTGGTATGTCTCCTTTAATAGACAGAGATATGATTAAGAGAGAGATTTGATATATGTGCACGAAGGAAAAGGATAGGATTTTATCAGAATTGACAAATTAACAAATTAAATAGTGAAAGGATCTGTCTATTAATGTACTTTCGTATGTCCTTAAAAAAAAATGATATATATATCGAAAGAAAAGGACAAAAATTGACAAATCTACAAGACGGACGGACATACTAAACAGCGAAAGGGATCAGACCCTTACCTCGTATATTTTGAGTGGGGATTTTAATTATTTATAGAATATTATACAGGAAATACGTATTAATTAAATCACGGAAACACTAATGATGTACGTGCTTTCTATTTCTACCCATGTGCAATATAGCGTTCATGTTCGTGGAAATGTGTGCATTCATGGTCGTGGAATTACGTATTAATTAAATTCCGACTGTATTTCAGAGTTGGGGAAGGCGACAATTAGTTGGGTGCAATGGTTATAATTGTAATTATGACTTATTTTCATGATTAAATATTTATTTGATTATAAATTGTATAATTTTTATAAAAGTTATTTACATATTTTATTATTTATAATTTAAATAATTAATAATTATTTTTTATTATTAGTAAATATTTTTTTTTTAAATTTGAAGTTATGAATAGAATTATTTTTAATTAGAGTTATGAAATGTTTTGGTATATGAATAGAGTTAAACATAAGCAAGCCATTTTAATCAAGTCATCCACATCTCATTGATATTTTTTTAAATAGTATTAAAAATTCGAACATTCTATAAAATTATTAATTCCCTTTTAAAATAGATGCGCACTGCAATTAAAAATAAAATGCATATCATATTACATAAAACGAATATCATATTAAAAAACGCGAATCTTCTTTTAAAAAAATAAATATCATATTTTGAATTGAAAACACTTTTGAAAAGTTACATCATTTTATAATTATTAATAGGTACCAATCATATTGAAATGCCTACTTTTAATTCAAGTTATTCAAATTTCAATCTTTTAGTTCCATGTTTTAATTCCAAGTTTTTCAAATTTGAACCTTTTGGCTCCAAAATTTTGATTCCAAAAAGAAAGTTCATACTCCCATTTTCATATTCACTACTCAACAAACTAGTTTTTTGCATGGGGTTTTTAGCAATATGGTTGATTTACATATATATTCTCTAGACCTATTATTAGTTTGGATGATTTCCATAAATTGAGCTCCATGGTTTTAGTAATCTTCTTGATTAGTAGTATTATTAAGAGCTCTAGACTTATTATCATCAGATTCTGATCCTCCTAATATGTTACTCTAATTTTTGTGGCCTTTTCTAGATGGATCTCAATTCAACTCGCTGATGTGCCAACTTTATCTCAGCCCTAAAATTATATAAATGGATAAAAACTATGATTTTCCTTTAGTTTTAGTTTTGTTTCCTTTTTAACTGGATTTGATCAATAGTTCTGAGGCTACAAACTATAAAAAATTATTGTTATGATTTTATTTTTAATTGTAATTGATCTGTAGTTTTGAGGATGTAAGTTGTGAAGATTTGGTGATTATCTTTTATTTTTTCTTCTATGGGTGAAGGAATGAAACTTATTAAATACTCTTTGATATGTCCTATAGATCGATTCATCCTATAAGGGTGTTTGTAATCTAAATGGGGCATGCCTTACAAACCACCAAAGCATTTTCTATAAGAATTGACCTTATACATGCATACAACCAAATTTTATTCGAGGAAGAGCCAAATCAAGAAATATAGGCTTACCTCTGGATTATTTGGTTGAGTTAGATTTGTATGACTATTTCATCTCCAATTTATCTATTTGTGTCACATGCTTTTGTATAGATTCTAATTTTGTTGGACGATACACCCTGTTATGCATTTCATTGCTCTATTTCTTTCATTAGCCTTATCTATTATTTAACTAAATATCTACTGTCATAAATTGAACTAGATTAAAGGATGAACCTCATTAATTTTTTAAGCTTTATATCTAATAATTATATCATAAATAATTTATAGCTATATATGTTTTATTTAATTTTATCCACATGTATCTGATTCCCTTTTATGTTGTGTCCTACTCCAACATCAGTACAATCTATAAGTTGTGACCGATTGGAATGCTAGCTTTGTATTACAAGATTAATGAAATCCGAATTTTCCTTTTGTTTTCTTTTGTTCTGGCCTCTCTAGCCTTTGGTCCTTATGTTATATGTGTCTCTTTGATTGGAATTGGAATTGGGCTTGATTATTCATCTAGAAACTAGGAAAACTTCTTAGGAGTGGACACATTAGAGCATAATCCTTTTCCACCTATCCTCTTCACAACTCCTTGGCATATGGCCCTAATTAGTTGTGTGGTTGGAACATATTATGTTGGCATGGAATTCATCCAACCGATGTTTCTCATTACCATCTCCCTCGAGTAGGCATGCCCCCAACTTGATATAGAATTAGAGGAGTATCTGGGATTAACACTGAGTACAACAGATGAATGGAAGATGTCATTCATGAGCAAAGAGGTGGAACATAGTAGATGGAAGAAGGGTGCCCATGAATAATTTACATTTAGGCATGTTCTCCCCAAACTTCATGTAGTATCTTTATATACAGGCTTGATATAACAAATAGGATGACAATGAAACCTTAATATGGTTTTTATGATATTATTACTTAGAATCTGAGTATTGAGGCCTTGTGCAACCATTATTCTAGAAACTAAACCCATCTTAGTCCTACGATGTTGGTATTTCCTCCCTTTACCCTTAATAGGTTATCACTCCTATCCTGTAAAATTTAGTTTTTTTTAGAAATGCTCATTGATAAATTTATTTCTAGGCAAGTCCCATAGTGCTAGCCAATAGGGTCTAGGCAAGTCATTTACAATGTCATTTTGTGTTCCCTGACATTTATTAGCTATTTTTACTTATATAATGATGCATTCTTCCTCATATTATTTTCTACTAGATAGTGTATTACAACCCCCAGATGTTTTTACAATTTGGTGTGGACTTACATTTTTAAGTTAATTGATTCAAGTTAATCTGGTAATGAATTTGGTGGATGATATGTTATGATAACCATTAATTTCTTGTCCATGTTTTTTTAAAAAAAAAAGGCTTACATGGGAATCCACCTAATCTATTTTAAGATTATTACTTTCCAAATTCAATGCATGCTCTAGCACAAGTTTGATGAATAAAAGACGTTACACTTGGCATATTGGCATAATACATTGAATAATTATTGTGTAAGTAGAAGTGAAATCTCAATGAAACTCTAAATCCCCAATGCATTATATAAATATTGATTGTGTATTATTTCCTATCATATTTTTGGTTTTGATGGTAGGATGAAAAAAATGTTTGGAGTTGAAAATGAGATACCCACTCCCACTTTTCTTGTGTTGTTTGGGTTGGAAGACCTTCACCTTCAATATTCTCATGCCTCAATCAATGTATCTTCTATCCAACTTGAACTCTTTACCTCATGTAAGACACTCAATTATTTGTTTTAATGAATTTGTGATTGTGGGAATACTATTGGATGTATTTTTTATTGAAATTAATTGGTGTAGTTCCTATGACATCATCATATCATATTCATCATGATGAGAATGAATTTGATTATGCTTCTAGGATTTACCATCCTAATAAGAATATTTTAAACCTTGATTAAAGAAACCAAATTCCATAATCATACTCATGGAATAGTCTTTTATTGTTAGTATAGTAATTGTTGGATATTACATGGGTTTTTTTTTTACCTTGGAGCTTCTTTCTTGGTTTAACCCAAATTACTTTTACAAACTACTTCATTCTTTTAACCTCAGTAACCTAGCTCTTACTCTATTTTTCATGGTCTATGAAGCTACCAACTCTCCCCATGTTTCCTACTATGTTCTTTATGCTTATATTACTATAGAGTGAAATTTGGATAATTTAGGATATGGTTAAGTTAATTTTGTGAAAGAATTCTAAATTATAGCATATGTTACATCTATGAAACAATTAACATACTTGACATAACATACTTGACATGCAGGGCTTCTTACCAACCATGGATTTTTTGTGATGATATAATTTTATGTATTTTAACTATGGGTCATCTCATATGAATTTTTCATGGTTGTAATAATAAATTATGATCTTAAGGGAAATGTTATGGAAGGTTTTTTCAGAGATTTCCATACTAGTTGCAGTAAATAAACAATCTAAATTTTTTAGGGAGTGATATATTATGATTTTAGATGCTATAGACATCTAAAAACAATTACCTAAGGTGAAATTTACATAAAATTTTGACATTACTGTTGACACTCAATTTTGCACCCTTAGAGAGGTTTTTAAAGCCTCTTCCAAATTGAGTGAAAAATTGGATAACTTCTAGGACTACAGATTGCCTATAGTAGAGGTAAACCTCTAAATTCATAGCTTATCACCCTATATTTGTCTTGGATATATTATCACCTATACTATCTACTTGGTTGGGTGAAAAGATATAGAGAGAACATGAAATTAATCTATCCTAACAAGGTGATTCACCAATATTAACCTAACCAACTCCAATAAACTATAAGAACACTTCAAGCACAAGCCTAATCTATAGATGACACTATTCTAAAATGGCCCTTGCATTAGTATTTCTCATGGAGGTTTGTGAAGCTAACTTAAGCTAGGAGGACTAAACGCAAGGCCATGACTTGACACTAGTGGATAGACAACTCAATAAACTCATGACAAATTAATTATAACACTTTAAAATACCTAAAAATAGACTTTCAAAGTTGAATATGGATGCAAACAAGGACAACATGTTAAGGAAGAGAAACTATCACTTAGAAATGTCAACTAACTTAACATACACATTGAAAACAAATTATGGAGAAAGTAAAATAGATCAGTATTTATTAGTTCAAGGATGAAAATGAGAAGGGATTCAACATACTCAGGTGGAGGATACAAACTTATCCAAAAGTGGCACAATATATATATAGTGTGTGTGTGTGTGTGAGAGAGAGAGAGAGAGAGAGAGAGAGAGAGAGAGAGAGAGAGAGAGAGAGAGAGAGAGAGAGAGAGAGAGAGAGAGAGAGAGAGAGAGAGAGAGAGAGAGAGAGAGAGACTGCAAGTGTTATGTGAGTTAAAAATAGGAGAGGAGCTAGAGAATTGTCATAAAATAATTCCAAATCCATGTGTATCTCTTTTTTTGATGTTATATCTCTCCAAGTGGCATGTGATGTTGAAATTCATGCTTGACACCTTGACTAGCTTCTTTAAACTTTCCTTTTTGACATGTTAAAGGACAAGTGGCCTCCTTGGTGGTCAGATCAGTTTATCCTACATTTTTTATCTTATCTTTACACCTCTCAAATTACACCAATATTTTCTCCTTGACACATAACCTCTTTCTCTTGTAAGGTGTCTAGAGGGTTCTTCATCTCCTTAGGCCTATTTTGCACACAAGTGTCAAAACTTGGTTTTAATTACACTAGTTCATCCAAAATTCATTGATAGACTATTGGAATTATACTAGACTTAAAAAAAAATCCATTTTAAGGCTGCACACTATCCTGAACATGTCACTCTCTATCAAAAGCCTCAAATAAGCCCCTTTTCTTATAGCATTTTTTGTGTAAACCTCCTTGTCTAGAATAAAGTACAAAGGATATTCAGAATATAATTGCATATGACAGTAAACTATATTTTATTATATATTTAGGTTCAATTTCATGAGCTTAATACAATTGTAAGTTTAATTTTTTTTCTCATCTCTTCTACCAATTAGGCCTAATTAGGCTTTTAGGCCTAGAAAGTGGATTTTGGCTTTAAACTCCTGAACTTGTTAAACCTATGAAAAGTGTGTGATTTAATTTACCTAGGAAAAGAATAAAATTCATGTAAATTTTGTGCTTTTGGAACATTTTGATTATAAACAACCCATGAAATGGCTAAAAACAAGCCCTTAACAATCCTATTTGGACTGCCTTGAAAAATGAAGTTGGTTTAGTCACGTACAAGGGCTCTATTGACCGAATTTTACTTCAAGGTAAAATTTCGGCCCATATAGGTAAAAAATATCTATATTTAGATGTTTTAGGGGTCCAATACTTTTTCATGTGGTATGTTATAGGTCTTTTATGTCATTTAATGCTATATTAGCCTTGGTCTTAGTCATTTTAATCTATATGTCAATTTGAGTCATTTAGAGGTCTTTAGGGGTCATAAATACAAGTGGTATGGTTTTAAATGTGTAAAAGTGTCCTAATTTACTTAAACACATCCAAGAAGTGAGATTCCTTGTTAGTAATATTAGTCTCATCTAAAAATTGTAGGTTATCTAACTGAAGATCAACTAATCAACTAAACAGAGGAGTTTTGCACTTATACATCCCATGAGAGAAGGTGACATGTGGCTGAAGGCCATGTAAAATATATTAATATTAATTAGGTTCATTTAAATCCTTTAGATGCTCTATAAGTTCCATTTTAAGCTAAAATTGTTCTACTCCTTTGCCTTTCTAGACACACTAATGTGACTAGCAAGTTTGTGATTAGTACAATCAGTAGAAGAGGTTCTAGGTCAAATGATTTTATGAAGTGGTATTAAACTTAGAGAGATTAATTTATATAATAAGAGTATAAATATTGATCAAACATGCTTTATGAACCATCTCTAACAAATTGACTGTGTTTTTTGCTCATTGTTTCCTATACCCTATAGGTTTTACTCCAATTTGGGCAAGTCTGGACGATCTAATTGGTGAGGTTGACTCCAAAGGATGTCAGATACATTATAAAATGATATTCATGATTTTTTTTCATGTTTCATGTTATTTTTATGGGCAAGTTGTCTCATGCTATAGGAAGGTGTCACCATTGTGAAATTTCAATCAAGGTCTTCTTTGTTCTAGAATGTTGGTCTTCTACAAAGGTCTCATGTGAATATAATATCATGTTCCATAGGTATCCAAGCCATATTATCACTTATTTACATATTTAGGTTTCATCTCATCATATGATTTGGGAAATTTTTAGTCTTATCATTCCTCATAATCAACTCTTCACTTAATCCCACTTGTAGTCAAATGTATGGAGCTTGTTTAGCTTATTCATGAAATCATAATTAGGGTGTATTATTTTGTTCAAATAATTAGGAACTGGAGAGAGTTCATTTAGATGTTAAAAAAGATGCAAGTTTGGTTTAATGTTCATGCACCACATGAACTAGTCATTAGACACCCTTACCTGCTCTATTCAAGATGTTTTCAAGAGGTTTTCATGTTGGAATAAATGTTATGAATCTTGTATTAGAGTCTCCTAAATGACAATAATGAATTAGAAGGATTAAAAATTAATTTTATTTATTTTAATGCAATTCATCAACATATCCTGCTCTATTCTATGCTCGTTCCCTACATACATCTCACACACACCTACAGGAAGCCTCTTGATGGTATCATGCTAAGATGGAGAGTTTGATAGTTTTTTCAATCTCTTAGGATGCAAAAAGGTGATTTTGAATACTTAGTGAGGGCATATAAAGTGTTCATAAATATAATTATCTTGTATTCTACCCAAGTCTACTTTACTACTTGTGTGTAAGAATGACCATCTATAGGTGGTACCATAGAGCTTTGAAGGTCTTTGAATGGGAAATTTGGATCATGGTAAGGTATTTTTCAAATCCTAGAATGTGAGTTGAATATTTAATACTTTATTGAAGTGTATAATGGATAGATGGAAAGGTAAACATCTTGAAGGAGGCAAGGACTGAGTTCAGGGAAGGTTTCCCCAAAAAGTGAAAATATAGGTCCAGGGGCATGTTGTCAATATCTTATAAAATGATTGCATTGACATTTTAAACATATAAATAGGTAAAATTTTTAGCCTCTATAATGGAGAAGAGATATGCCATGGAGGGAGGTTATAAAATTAGTGGAAAATAGAATTTGAAGACCTCAAATATGCCTTTAAAAACACTAAAACCCTATACTCAAATCTACAGGATTTGAGGTTTGAATGATAATTGACATCCCAAGAGAAAACAAAGCATTATCTCAAGACTAAAATGGTTATATTGATTTAATGGTGTGAAAATGAGCATTAAAATCATTAGGATGATTTTAATATGTAGTGTTGCAAGCTTCATGTAAACCTACAGGTGTCCCTTCACAACAAAATGTTTACCTACAGCTGAATAGGCAGATAATAAGTTGGCATTGGTGTCTAAGTGGTGTTTTAGGTAATCCAAGGTGAATTAAGGTATGGAAATATGATTTTTAACCTCAAGGATTCAAATAATTCCTTTACACACCATGACCAACGTCAATCACAACTCATATGCACCTACAAGAAACAAAAAAGGTAAGGTATCAGAGTTATGAGAAAGAACTCAGTTGGTAAGGTCAAGGTGCATGTAAAAGGTATAGGAAGGAGTTGGAATGATGAAAAAATATTATGAAAACCTAAAATAGGACCATTATGATCTCTATAATCTCCAAACAATGTGAAACAAGATTTCATAGACTCCTTAAGGCCCTGTGTGCACCTACAACTGAGTGTGCAATCTTGATCAAGGTAAGAGATGAATGTGCTTAGGAAAATAAATAAGTTTGAAAGAAATATTAAAATGGTTCATGATATTTCCAAAAAAAAAAAAATTAAAAATCCCCAAGACTCTTCAAATTTTACCATCTACTCTTACTACTAACCCAAAGGTAGATGTTTGTACAATTGCACTAGGAGACCCATGTTGCTCAATGGGTAAGGATGGAGAATATAAGGGACAAGAGTGGTTTTGGGTGAATTAAAATATTATTTATTATTAATTGAAGGTGGATAAAATTTTTAAGACACCTAAGCATGTTTTTTTAATGCATTGAGAGGTCATTCTTAGGTGGAAGTGAAAAATGTAAGAAAATTATTATTTTAGAGGCCTTTTTTTGGACAAATTGAGCTGGTTAGGTACCTAAATGGATGAATATATATTATCAATTTGGTAAAAATATTAATTATGACATAATAAAACTATTTAAACCTTCAATTTTCCTTGAAATGAGGGGTTATATCTCACTATTTTTTCTCAGAGGTCAGCGAGTCAAGAAATTCAGGGTTTTGGCAAAATAAGCAAATAAAGCCATGGAAGGTGAGAAACTTGATATAAGTATTTGGAAACATCAAGGAAAATATTTTAAGGTATATAAAATATTAATATGTGTTGATAAACACTAAATAAATCTTAAACCTCTCAAAATGATCAAAACACTCTTGCACATAGTTCAATTAGACAAGCTCCAATTATGCCTAGTTGGTGAATGAGAGAAAGAAATGAAAATGAGTGTTTGGAAAGATTAATAATAATTTTTTTATATTTAATTAAGTATTAAAAATAATGAGACACCATCCTAACCATGATATATTAGTCCAAATAGCCAAGACTAGTAAGATGCATGCTAAACCTATTAGGCCTTGAAGTGACCTAGAGCCAATTGGGGGTCCAACTTATCTTCTAGCTCATGATGAGTTTTATATATAGCTATAACATGTTAATTGGATGAATTTATATATGTATGATCTGATATTATGGAACTAAACATGAAAATACAATTATTTCTTAAAGATAACTCAGGCCTATAGGAAATGGAAGAATAAGCTCGATAGGCCAAGTTGAAGTGCTCACATATCCCTTGAGGTTGTGAATGCTCATCCAAGAAGGTTGGAGGTGTTATCAAGGGTATTTAATATTTATTTTGTGAAAAGTTTTGGTAGTTTCAATGTCATCTCTTTATGAACAAAGCTTAAGAGTGGAAACTACCTAAAACCCTTGCAAACCCTTAGTCAATACTTGATGAAGGAAATGAAGTTGGATATACTCTATAATGAAATAGTTTTACCATTAAAGTGATTATAAATTGAATAAATATAATTCAAGATCCTTCCCATAATTTTTGAATATACGAAATTGTACATATGGATTATAAAAAGGGTATTTTTGACTATTTTGTGTATTGTGCAGGTTTTAGGAAGATTCAAGAGATGAAATAAAGTTTGGGAGGAAGCTATAGAATTTTAATAAATAAATATTATAATTTAATTATTTTTAAAAAATCTTAATTTTTCAAATAATAGCTCTCATCTTAATCAGTCAAAATTGTAAAAGTGAACATGATGGTGAGAAGTGTGAAAACTTCAAATGGATGTCCTTTTAAGGTGTTATTGATGCATTTAAGGAAGTGGAGGATATTTAAAAGTTAATTAAACTCAATATTATGAATTTTAATGTAAAACTAATTCATTTTGGAAGTTAAGTGTGCAAGGTCTGTGGAAGAGGAGTTTTGGTAGACTGCAGATGGTGATGGCTCATTCTCAAAAGTTTCTAGATGACCAAGAGTGAAACCAATACATGGAGATAAATTTATGAAATAATTTCCTATCATTACAAACATTATACCTATCCATATTCAATTTTTTGATGTTCAAATAGGGATAAATCATGAAGATAGTTTTTCGAGCCAACACAAAGAATTTCATGCCACTTTCTAAGAGTTTCATGCCTTGTTTGTACACTTGTACTTAATGAAATTGAATGTTCAATTTAAAATATATTTATAATGCATATTTAACCTATTTTATCATCTTTACAAGTTTCTAAGTGACCTTTGGACTTGCCTTATCTTGTCCATCTCCCAAACTTTATAAGTAGTGACTTTTTTTTGGCTCTTTTGCGAAGCTTCCATTGGTTAATTTTGAAACCTTAGATGATTTTGTATTTGAATATATATTGAAGAAATAAAAATTTGAATTTTACTACTTACATGATGTATAATTAATTTTGGTTTCAAATTTTGTTAATCTTATCTAGTAAAAGATGGTCTTTTCTAGCATGTTGTCTTTGATTGTCCACCAAGTATGCATAAGAGTAGTTATTACAAGTATTTGTTAGTTTTAAATTTTAGTATATGAGATTTTTATAAGTGGTTTATGACTATATTCTTCAAAGGGTAATTCATTATCCCTTCTAAATATCAAATACACCTCTTGAACCTAGCATATGAAACATTGATGTAGCAGTCTGTCGCGAGTTGTGAGTTTTATGTGAAAAATGATTTGATTTGATCTAAGTAGTATAAGTTTAGTCCATATGAAAAAAATAAATACTAGTGCATCACATTTTATCTTTCTATGTTTGTCTTCTTAACCCTTTTCATGCAAAGTTGATAACTAAGAGAGTACTTCAAAGAGTGCATCAAGGGAACTAGACCTTATAGATATTCATCTCATCAAATTGATTATGCAAAATAAGTGAGATATTTACATTGTTACACTTGGATGAGAAGACATGAGACATCTCCTCAATGGGTGTAAATCCAAGTGACAATTGTTTCTGGCATGCCCAATGGGACTCTAAGTCCTAGAATATTGTCTAAGATTGGTGTTGGTCTTGGCATATTTGCAGTTATAATAACATATACATTCAATACTCAGTGACTCCACTACATTTTCAAATATTTAGTTTTTGATTAGTCCTTAGTTTTCATGACAAAGATGATGACTATATATGTTGCTAAAGGTATACCTTTTGACTTTGTGCAATTGCCTTTATATTTTATCAAAATATTTAGATTTGAGAATACTCATCCTTATTCAAGGGGGTTAGTGTTTAAAAAGTCTAAGTTTATACTTAGTTCAACCCCTAATACCCATATTATATGTTCCAATATGGATATAAGCCTTCATTTTGTATCCTTTACTACATCATGTCCTTTGAATCTTTCCCAATATGACCAAATTCCTGGAGCAACCCTTAAGAGTGTTCCATATTTTAGTGGAGAAGGTCCTATTACTCCCATTGAACATATTAGAAACATGGAAAACATCCAAAACATCCATAATATCACTCAATAAAATGTGGTTATCATGATATTGGCATTGTCTTTCAAAGGGAAAGCTTTAGATTGCTATGGAACTCTACCTCATGCTTCCATAGCTTCATGGGATAAAATAGGGAATCTATTGTCTAAGAGGTTTGAAGACAAGAGTGAGTATATATCATGAGTTGATAAATTTACTACTATCAAGAGGGATTTTCAAGATTTTATTTAATATTTTAACTCTATATTTCAAATGACATGGGATACCATCCCAGCTCTTGTGAGACCTACTAGAAATTAGGCCTTCTTGTATTGTTTAAAAGCATTGAACAGTGATATAACCATGATTATTCAATCCATGGGTGGTAATACACTAATTTCTGCCTATGAGATAAATATTAATGTTGAGAACTATCTTGTTCAAGTATGGAAGATTTCTCTTAGACCACCAATGCCATTGTTCCTTGCTTTGCAACATCTTAGTCAAATTACATTACCTACCTTGGATCCTTTGCATAATAGTCAAAAAAAGTCTACCCTTGCCCCTACCAATGAGATCCATGAATTTAATATTTTTATTCAAATTTTTATTAATGAATTGGTTGATCTAAAAAAAATAAGATCAAAATTATAGGACTTATCAATCCCACAATCAGTTTGGATAAGAAAGTAGTCCTTCTTTTCAAGGTAATGCTCAAGGACAATGTCAAATAAATAAAGGTATAAATTACCAAAGTTTTAATCCCAATGCCCCGTCATTTTCTAAATCTCTTATTCCCACCCAAAATATTTTTTTCAAGAACAACCATGCTATCCTTCTTATGACCAAAATCAATGCCAAGTTGCATATGCCAATGAAATACCTAGTCAAACCATGACAATGCAAGGTAGTCAAGCACCTAAAGTTTAAAATTTTGATGTGACAATACAAAATGGATAAGCACAATCTGATTCTACTCCTATTAATAACATAGAGGGGGAATTTTGTGCCATGAATCATTTGGGAAGTTCAAACAATGTGAATGATAGTGTGTCCTCTAACACTAGATCTAAGAAGATGGTTGTGGAAGAGACACAAGGGGAAACTCAAGGAATTTTTTTACTCCTACATCACATCCAATAATAGGTGGGTATAACTCATCTCCGAAGGTGTAGGAAAACTATAATTTTTAGAATATAAGGTCAGCTCTTACACACTGATCTTCACATGCTACACCATAAGGTACTATTGATTCCAAAGAGAAATTGAAGATGAAAAATCCTTATATCAATGTTTTGGATAATATGAAGAAGTTACACATGAATATTTAATTGTGAGATTCATTTAAAATATCAGGACAAAAGGATATTCTCCAAAAATAATTGATTGGACTAGGTAAACAAGTTGGATTAGCTAGGATTGAAAATGTTGTTTTGGTGAATGGAACTCAGCCCATTGATAGAAAAGTGAATAAAATTAATAATAATCCTCCTTTTTATCATTATGTGATCATTTTTGATTTCTTAGTTCATAGTTGTATCATAGATAGTGGGACTAGTACTTCAGTTATACCCAAGTCAATAGTCAATAAACTAAGCCTCAAATATGAACCAATGGCTAAAGAAGTTCTATAATTAGATGGATCACCTACAACGACCTTGGGAATATTCAAGGATTTTTATTTGATTTTACATAAATTTTCTACCTTTTCCATCCCACATAATGTGGAGGTTTTATATTTAATTTCATACTTTGCGCTTTGTTTGTCAAGAGAGTTTATAGCCAAGATAGATGGATACATAGAAGATAATTGGCCATATAATGTTTTTAGAAAAAAGTATGGTACCAAGGTGAAGATTTAATCATAACCTATTCATCACAATAATTTATATCCTTACATGCCTAAAGATGTAAATGTTAATTATGTTATTCTTGATAAGGAATAAATTCATGTGGATCAATCTCTAACTTCTTCTCTTGAAGGACTTGCTGATATACATTTAGATGAATGGGGAGCTGAGCACTATGAACATGATCCTTATAAATTCATATAGGAAGCTAGCCTTAGAGTGTATTATCTACATGAGTAGGACTCTTTCATACCAAATTTGATGAATCCAAATGAGACTATAGATGGCTTATGGAAACTATTTTTGATGGATCAAGAAGTAAGGTTGGATCAAGTTCTGAAACAATGCTCGCTTCTCCATCCAAGAAAAGGTACTACTCTACTTTAAGATTTTAATTCAGTTGTACTTATAATGTGATAGAATATGAGGCTGCCATTAATGGCCTTGAGTGGGATAGAAAGAGATGTGTGAAATAGTTACAAGGTTATGGTAATAGTGAGTTGGTTGTGAATCAAGTGAGAGGTCAAAATATGACTAATAAATCCTCGCTTAATTCCTATAAGCATAGAGTGTGGGATCTTGTGGAAGATTTTAAATCCTTCAAAATTAAATTTAAACCAATAAAGGATAATAAATATGCTAATAGGTTGGCAGAAATTGGAGCTCTGTTTCATGTTCCAATTGGGATAAAGAGAAGGCAAAAACTAGCCTCATCTCAAAGTGATTATAAGGCCCTCTATACCTGATAATGTCAATAATTGGCAAGTGTTTGATAGTGACCAACAAATACATTTTTTTCAGAAAGAGGAGGTTGATTTTTACTCAATAATTAGTCCAAAATACATCAACAATATCAAGGGTAGATTGTAGAATTGAAGATAAATAAGCTCTGTAAGGGCTTAGTCAGACTTTAAAATATCTTCAATGATGATGATTAGTTGAATACAGAAAAGGTAATCATGTCTAATATCCAAAAAAACTATGAGAGAGTACAAATATTCAAGGATAAGTTGCTTTGTCTTGGGAAGGTATGTACTAGAGAAGAGAGACATGCTTTCATTGAATTATGCAAGTAATATTTTGATCTCTTTGCATGGGAATATAGTGATTTAAAACAATTTAATCTAAGTTTATCTCAGCATACCATAGAGATATATGATAATTATAATCCTATAAAGCAAAGGAAAAGGCCAATCAATCCTAAGATTGAGCCTCTCATGATAAAGGAGCTTACAAACTTGATTGAGTCTAAGATCATTTTTCTTATTAAGCATTCATCTTGGTTGGAAAACTTAATCCTAGTAAGGAAGAAGAATGGGGAAATTAGGTTATGTGTTGACTTTAGAGATTTGAATAGAGTGTCCTTGAAATATCATTATCCTCTTTGTTCTATGGAGCATATTTTTCAAGTTGTCATAGGTAGTGAAAGGTTCTCACTCCTTGATGGATACTCTAGGTATAATAAGATTTTGGTAAAGGAAGGAGATCAATACAGGACAACCTTTAGTAATGAATGGGGGAAAATATGGATATATTAAAATTCCTTTTGGTTTGTCTAATGCTGGTGTAACATTTCAATGTCCAATGGATATGGATTTTCAAGGTATAATAAATGATATAGTGTTGGTGTATCTTGATGATATCACAATTTTCTCTAAGGATGCAAAGGATCATTTGACTCATCTTAAATAATATTTTTCAAAGATTTAGATAGTTTGGAATCTCTCTCAATCCTAATAATTGTGTGTTTGTTGTCCATGAAGGAAAACTCTTAGGACACATTCTCTCAAATTAAGGCCTATCCATAGATTTTTAAAGGGTGAGTGCAATTTTGGCATTGACTTTTCCCAAACACAAGAAAGGTTTGCAAATTTTTTTTAGAAAAATAAATTTCATAAGGAGGTTTATTCCCAATTTTGGTAACTTATTCAACCCTCTAACATCTATTATAAAGAAATGCGAAGTGTTTACTTAGACAAGAATAAGGAAGGAGAGTTTTGAAGAGATCAACCAAGCTATTGCTCAGGCTCCAACTCTTTCAAGTCCTAATTTTTCAAAGGAATTCAAATTGTATACCTTTAGAAATGAAGAATTAATCTCTTCCATGCTCACTCAATTGAATGAAGAAAACATGGAGCAACCTATTGCTTTATTTAGTCAAAGATTGGAATGCTTTGAGGTAAGATATACTTATGTAGAGAAGCAAGTACTTTCAATTGTTATAAGTCTAAAGAAGTTTAGGAATATGTTATCTAAAAACAATATTAATATATTGGTACCTTATCCTAGTGTCAAAAACTTCCTTTTGAGTATATATTTGAATGAAAAAATGGCTAGTTGGATCACAAAAGTGGAGTATGATGTATAAATCAAGACAAAGAAGCTAGTGAAAGGGAAGGGATTATGTGATCACCTTCCTTCAAAAATGAAAGAAAAAAAAAGTTGTTTTATCTATTCATGATGATCCTATGAAAATTCATCTTCATCAATGAGGAGTTATACAAAATAAATGATCCATTTTATATAAATCGATGAGTGTCCACAAGGCCTAGATAGAACCAAAAAAAGGTACTTCTGATTGCAATCAATTCCTTATTAATTTATTGATGGAGTATTATTTAGGAAGTACTTCTTAGGTGTAATATTGAGATGGGTTAAGTCAAATTTGGTTGAGAAGATATTGTTTGAGTTTCAAGATGGACTAGCTGGTGGTCACTTTTATCCAAAAACCACAGCTGCTAAAATTATGAGAGATGGATAGTTTTGTCCTAAGTTTTTTAAGGATACTCATTATTGGGTAAGAAAATTTCAAAAATGTGCTATCTTTGATGGTAAACAAAAGCTTTCATCCTTGCTTCTTAATCCAATAAAAGTAGACCAACCTTTTATGCAATGTGTTCTAGATTTCATAAGCCTAATCAACCCAACTTCTAGTGCTATTCAAAAGTGGGTGTTGACTGTGACCGATTACTTTACAAGATGGGTGGAGGCTATTGATCTCAAGGAAGCAAATGAATTTTTTTTTGTAGACTTCTATGAAGACATAGTGATAATATTTGGGGCTCATTCAACAATAATTTTAGATAATGCATTGGCTTTACTTAAAATAAAGAGAAGTGAGTGGGCTTTGAAACATGGTATTTACCTTAGTACTTCCTCCAACTATTATAGAAAAGGGAATGGACTAGCTGATTCCACTAATAATAATCTAATTAATATCATCAAGAGGATAATGGAGGAAAACTAAAGAACTTGGCACTCTAATTTGAAGATAGATTTTGGGCTAATAGAACCATCCCTAAAAGAGCCATTATAAAGTCACCATATAAACTTGTTTATGTGAGAGAAGATAGACTACCTATTTCACTTTAATTACCAACCTTGGATCTCACTAGCTGGATTTGATGGAAAATGAAAGCATGGAGGTCAAGTTGTGTGAAGTGATGAAGCTTGAAGAATAAGGGATCAAGCTATGCAAACTATGAGAGCTCAAAAAGATTAAAAAATAGATACTTTGACAAGAAATCCATGCCAATAATATTTCAAGAGGGGGACATTGTTCTAAAGTGATATGAAAATAGGGCTAAGCATGTAAAACACACAAAGTTTGATGATTTGTGTAGTGGCCTTTATATCATCACTCAATGCAAGTAACATAGTACTTTCCAACTCTCAAAATTGGATGGAGAGGAGATTTGTATCCCAATAAATGGGATATATATCAAACATTGATACTAAGTTTCTCCTCTCCCCTTATAAATATCTATTATTTTCCTTGTTTTCCCTAAGTGCTAGTGCAAATGTGTGAATGTTGTTAGTGTCTTGCTTTGTTTTGTGTTGTTTGGTGTGGTGTGGGTGTTTTGTGTGTGTTTTAGGAAATTAATTTATATTTTTATTCAATCATTCATTTAATTCCTCTCCCATGGATAGGATATGGATACTGATATGTAGTATAGCACACATACTACCCCTATGAGTCACCATTTTATTGACCAAATTTGACTTCAAGGTCAAATTTGGACACCTATAGGGATAAAAATAATATTTATAGATGTTTTATGAGTCTAATACTTTAAAATTGGGTATGTTATAGGTATTTGATGTCATTTAGTGCTATATCAGCCTTGGTTTTAGTCATTTTAATCTATATGTCATTTTGAGTCATTTAGAGGAATTTTAGGGGTCATAAATACAAGTGGCATGGTTTTCAAAGTGTTTAAGTGTCCTAATTTATTTAGAAACATAAAATAAATCATATTCCCTATCAGAAATGTTAGTCTCATCATAAAATTGTAGGTTATCTAATTGAAGATCAAGTAATCAACTAAAAAAGAGGATTTTGGCACTTGTGTGACCCATGAGGGAAGGTGACACATGGGAGAAGGCCATGAATATTATCTTAATATTCATCAAGTTAATTTAGATTCTTGACATGATATGTAAGTTCTATTTTTAAGCTAAAACCATTCTGCTCCTTCTTTGCCATTTTATACACACAAAAGTGACTAGCAGGTTTGTGTTTAGTATGGTCAGTCAATGAGGTTCTAGATCAAATGATTTTGGGATATGGTATTAAAATTAGAGAGATTAATTTTTAAAATAGGATTGAAATTATTGGTGAACCAAGATTTATGAACCATCTCTAACAATGTGACTGTGGTTTTTTGCTCACTATTTCCTACACCCTATAGGTTTTGCTTTAATTTGCGTAAGTTATTAAAATCCAATTTTTTAGATTGAATCTAGAGGATGTTGAATACCTTATAAAATTATATTCATGTATGGTTTCATGTTTCATGATGTTTTTATGGGTAATCTGTCTCATGCTACAGGAAGGTGTCACCATTGTGAAATTTCAATCAAGGTCTTCCTGGTTCCAGACTGTTGGTCTTCTACAGAGGTCTCGTGTGAATATAATATGGTGTTAAACAAGTCTTAGGGCCATATTATCACCTCTTTCCATGTTTATATTTCATCTCATCATGCTTTGGGTAACTTTCAGTCTTATCATTCCTCATAGCAAACTCTTCACTCAATCCCACTTGCAGTCACATGTATGGAGCTTGTTTAGATTGTTCATGAAATGGTAATCAAGGTGTATTAGTTTGTTTAAGTCAATAGGAGTTGGAAAATGTTCATTTGGATGCTCTAGAAGATGCAAGGTTGGTTTCAAGCTCATGCACCACATGAACTAGTCATTAGACAACCCTTCCTACTCTATTCCAGATGTTTTCAAGAGGTTTTCATGTTGGAATAAATGTTATGAAGCTTGTATTAGAGTCTCCTAAATGAAAATCATGAATTTGGAGGATTGATAATGAGTTTGATTTATTTATCAGGCCATTCATAAACATATCCTACTCCATTCTATGCTCAATACCTGCATATATCTCACACACACCTACAGGAACCCCCTTGATGACATTGTGCTGAGATGGAGAGTTTGATAGTTTTTTAAATATCTTAGAATGTAAAAGGGTGCATTTGAATACTTGGTGAGGGCATATAAAGTGATCATAAACATAAATATCTTATATGCTACCCAAGTCTTCTTTACTATCTGTGTGTAAGGTTGACCACCTACAAGTGGTACAAAATATATTGGAAGGTGTTTTAATAGGAAATTTGGAGCATGGTAAGGTCCTTTTCAAATCTTAACATGTGAGTTGACCATTACAGACCTACTTGAAGTGTCTAATGAACAAATGGAAAGGTATACATCTTCGAGGAGGCAAGGACTAATTTTAGGGAAGGTTTCACAAAAAATTTAAAATAGATTTCTAGATAAACCAAATCACATTTATTTTATGCCTTGAGAGGTCATTCTTAGGTGGAAGTGAAAAATGCAAGAAAATAGTCCTTTTGGAGGCCTTTTTTGGGATAAATTGAGTTAGTTATGTGCCTAAATGGATTAATTTATCTTATCCATTTGGTAAAAATATTAATTGACACCTAATAAACCTCCTAAAAGATTTAAATTTTCTTGAAATGGGGAGATGTATTTCACTATTTTGTCTCAAAGGATAGCTAATTAAGAAAATCAAGGTTTTGGAAAAATAAGCAAATGAAGCGAAGGAGAGTCATAAACATGATATAATTCTTTGGTAACCTCAAGGAACATATTTTTATGTATATAAAATGTTAATATGTCATATTAAACACTAAATTAATCTTATAACTCTCAAAATGATCAAAACACTCTTGCACACAGTTCAACTAGACAAGCTCCAATGAGGCCTAGTTCGTGAATGAGAGGAAGAATTGAAAACAATTGCTTGGAAAGGTTTGTGATAAATTTTTAATATTTAAATAATTATGAAAAATAATGAGACACTAGGCCATCCATGAAAGATCAGTCAAAATAGCCAAGACTAATAGGATGCATGCTAAGCCTATTAGGCCTTGAAGTGACCTAGAGCCAATTAGCGGTCCAAATTCACTTATAGCCCCTGGTGAGTGTCCTATCTAGTCATAAAATGTTCATGGGATGAATTTAGATATGTTTTATCTTGTTTTATGTAGAGAAACATCATGTAAAGACCATTTTTTTCTTAAATACAACTCAGGCCTATAGGAAATGGAAGAACGAGCTCGATAGACCAAGTTGAAGAGATCATATCTCCCTTGAGGCTATGAATGATAATAAAATAAGGTCAGATTTGTTACTAATGGTATTTAATAGTTATTTTTTGATTTTTTTTGGTAATTCTAAAGTCAACTCTTTATGAACAAAGTTTAAGAGTGGAAACTGCCTAAAAACCTTACAAACCCTTAGTCAAGACCCAATGAAGGAAATAAAGTTGGATATATTATATAATGATATATTTTGAATAGGAAAGTGATTTTAAATTTTATAAAACTCCATCAAGATCCTCCCCATACTTTTGTACTATACATAATTATATGAATGGAGTACAAAATAGGGTATTTTATACTATTTTATGCATTATGCAAGTTATAGGAACATTCAAGAGATGAAATAAAGTTTAGGAGGAGTAAATATAATTTTAATAACTCACTATGGTAATTTTTGGCCCTGTAAAAACTCCTAAGTGTTCAAAAAATAGCTCTCATATCAACTAGTCAAAACTGGCATAATGAACATGATGGTGAGAAGTGTGAAACCTTCAATTGAAAGTCCTTTTAAGGTGTCTCTAATGCCTCTAAGGAAATTTAAGGTATTTAAAAGTTCCATACACTCCATTTTATTATTTTTAATGGGGAAAAAAATACTTTTTAAATTCAAGTGTGCAAGGTGTGTGGAAGAGGAGTTTTTTTAGACTACAGATGGTGATGGCTCATTCCCAAAAGATCTAGATGACCACGAGTAAAACCAGTGAATGGAGAGGTATGTATAAAATTCTTAATTATCATTCCAATAATTATACCTTTTCCTAGTCAGTTGTGGGATGTTCAAATGGGGATAAATCATGAAGGCGATTTTCTGAGCTAACACAATGAATTTCATGCCACTTTCTAAGAGTTTCATGCCTTGTTTGGACACTTGTACTTACTAAAATTTCATGGTATATTTAACATCTCTTTTTTTAATTCATATTTAACCTATTTTATCAGATTTACAAGTGTCCAAGTGACCTTTAGACTTCCCTTGTCTTGCTCCTCTTCTAAATGTTATAAGTAGTGACTTTGTTTTGTCTCTTTTGAGAAACCTCTATTGGTTAATGGTGAAACCCTAGCCAATTTTGTATTTTAATGTCTCTTTAAGTAATACAAAAGTGAATTTTCATATTTAAATGATGTATAATTGAGTTTGGTTTCAAATTTTATTGATCTTGTCTAGTAAAAGATGGTCTTTTATAGCATGTTGTCTTTGATTGTCCACCAAGTATGCATGATAATTTTGGTGTTTCATTTTAGTGTGTGAGAGTTTTATAAGTGGTTTATGAATGTATTTTACAAATTATCATTAATTATCCCTACTAAATATCGTATATACCTCTTAAACTGAGAATATGAAATATTGATGTAATAATCTGTCTTAAGTTGTGAGTTTTATGTGAACGAAGCTTTGATTTGATATAAGTAGTATAATATTAGTAAATATGAGTAAATTAAATATTGGTGAACCAAATTTTATATTTATAATTTTTTATTTTTAACCCTTTTCATGGAAATTTGATAAGTAAGAGAGTTTTTCAAAGAGTGCATCAAGAGAAGTAGCCCTTCTAGAGACTCATCTCACCAAATTGATTATGCAAAATAAGTGAGATGTTTCCATTGTGCCACATGGATGAGGAGACATGATAAATATCCTCAAGGGGTACAAATCCAAGTGACAATTGTTTTTGGCACACCCATTAGGACTCTAAGTCCTAGAAGATTGTCCAAGATTGGTGTTGGTATTTTCATATTTGCAGTTACAAGAACATCTACATTCAATACTCGATGACTCCAATAAGTTTTAAAATCTTTGGTTACTGATCTGTCCTTAATTTTCAAGCCAAATATGACCACTAGATATGTTGCTAAAGGTTTATGCAATTCAGATTTGAGAATACTCATCCTTATTCAAGGGAGTTGGTGTTTAAAATATCCAAGTTTATACTTAGTTCAAACCCTAATACACATATTATACATTCCAATATGGATATAAACCTTCCTTTTTTAGCCTTTATGGGATGATCTCCTTTGAATCTTACCCAATATGACCAAATTCTTGGAGCGACCCTTAAGAGTGTTTCATCTATTAGTGGAGAATGTCCTACTAATCCCATTGAACATATTAGAAACATAGAAAAAATATGAAAAATACATAATATAACTCAAGAAAATGTGGTTATCATGCCATTGTCATTATATTTCAAAGGGAAAGATTTAGATTGGTATGGAACTCTACCTCATGCTTATAATACTTCATGGGATGAACTAGGGAATCTATTGTCTAAGAGGTTTGAAGAGAAGAGTGATTATCTATCACTAGCTAAGAAATTGATTACTATCAAGAGGGATGATCAATATTTTATGCAAGATTTTAACTCTAGATTTCAAAATACATGGGATAGGATCCCAACCCTTATGAGACCTACTCCAAATTATGCCTTCTTGTATTACTTAAAAGTATTAAATAGTGATATAACCATGATGATTCAATCCATTGGTGGGAATACACTAATTGTTTCCTATGAGATAGCTATTAATGCTGAGAATTGTCTTGTTCAAGTAAGGAAGATTTATCCTAGACCACCAATGCCATTATTACCTGATTTGTAGCCTACTAGTCAAATTGCATTACCTACTTTGGCTCCATTACCTAATAGTCAAGAAAAGTCTATTATTGACACTACCAATGAGATTCATGAAGTCAAGAGTTTGCTTCAAAGTGTTACTAATGAATTATTTTATCTCAAAAATTAAGATCAAAATTACAAGCCTTATCAATCTTACACTCAGTTTGGACAAGCAAGTAGTCCTCCTTTTCAAGGTAATGCTCAAGGACAAGGTAAAATAAATCAAGCTAGACCTTACCAAAGTTTCAATCCAAATACCCCATCATATTGTAAATACATTATTTCCACACAAAAAAAATGTTCAATACAAACCATGCTATCGTTCATATGACCAAAATCAAGGCCAAGTTGCATAGGCCAATGAAATGCCCAGTCAAGAACCTCAAGTTTCCACTTTTGAAGTAGAAATAAAAAATGGATAATCAAATTATTATTCTAATATTATGAATCAATTAGATGGGGAATTGTGTGTGATGAATCATTTGGGAAGTTCAAATAATGTGAATGCTAGTGTGTCCTCTAACACTAGATCTAAGAAGAAGGATGTTAAAGAGACACAAGGGGAAACTCAAGAACCTATTTTTAATCCTAAATATCCTATAATAGTATGTGGTTATAAATCATATCCTATTGTGAAATAAAATCATAAGTTTTAGAATATAAGGCTAGCTCCTACACATCCATCTTCACATGCTACACCATAAAGTACTAGTGCTTTCAAATAGCAATTCAAGATGAACAATCCTTATATCAATGTTGTGGATAAAATTAAGTAGTTACACATGAATATTTAATTATGGGATTCATTGAAAATATTGGGATAAAAGTATATGTTCCAAAAATAATTTCTTAGACCAGGTAAATAAGTTGGATCAACTAGGATTGAAAATATTCTTTTAGTGAATGAAACTCAACCCATTGATGGATAAGTGAATAAAAATGATAAGTCTCCTCATTTTTATCTATCCCTAATCATTGGTGATTTATTAGTTCAAAATTTTATCATAGATAGTGGGGATAATAATTGGGTTAAACCCAAGTCAATAGTGGATAAATTAGGCCTCAAATATGAACTAATGGCTAAGGAAGTTCTACAATTGGATGGGTCACCTACAAAGACCTTGTGAGTAGTCAAGGATTTGTATTTGATTTTACATACCTATCATATGTTTTCTATCCCTCATGATGTGGAGGTTACAAATTTACATCCATAATTTTCTCTTTGTTTGTCAAGAGAGTTTACAACCAAGATAGGTGGATACTTGGCAACCAATTGCTCATATATGGTTTCTAAAACAAAGTGTCGTACCAAGGTGAAGATTTCATCATAACCGATTCATCAAAATAAATTTAGATCCTTACACGCCTAAATTTTAAAATTTCAATTATGTTATTCTTGATGAGGAATAACTTCACATGGGTTAATATCCAACTTCTTCTTTTGAAGGACGTGCTGATATACATCTAGATGAATGGGGAGCTGAGCACTATGAACATGATCCTTAAAAATTCATAGAGGAAGATGGTATTGGAGTGTATTGCCTTCATGATGAGGAATATTTCATGCAAAATTTGATGAAGCCAAATGAGACTATGGATGTCTTATGGAAACTATTTTTTAATGGATCAAGAAGCAAGGTTGGATCATGTGGTGGAATAATGTTAGTTTCTCCATCTAAGGAAAGGTATTAGTCTACTTTCATATTTCATTTTAGTTTTAATTATAATGTGCCAAAATATGAGGCCCTCATTCATTGCCTTGAGTGGGATAAAAAGAGAGGTGTGAAAGAGTTACAAGTTTATGGTGATAGTGATTTGGTTGTGAATCAAGTGAGAGGTCAAAATATGACTAAGAACTCCTTGCCTAAGTAATATAAGAATAGAGTGTGGGATATTATGGAATATTTTCAAGCCTTCAACTTTCAATCTATACTAATAAAGGATGACAAACATGTTGATAGGTTTGGATCAATTGGAGCTCAGTTTGATGTTCCAAAGGGGATAAGAGAGGATAAGAACTAGCCTCATCTCAAAGTGATCATAAGGCCCTCTATACCTAATAATGTCACTAATTGGCAAGTGTTTGATAGTGACCAACAAATATCTCTTTTTATACAAGAGGATGTTGAGTTTTAATAAAATAACGAATCCAAACTATAACAACAATGTGGAGGGCAAGTTGTATAATTGAAGACAAACAATCTCCCTAAGGGCTTAGTCACACTTCAAAATATCTTCAATGATGATGATTAGTTGAAGAAGGAAAAGTTAATCATGTTTACTAACCAATAAAACTATGAGAGAGTACAAATATTCAAAGATAATTTGCTTGTTCTTGGGAAGGTATGTACTAGAGAAGAGAGACATGCTTTTATTGAATTATGAAAGGATATTTTTTGATGTATTTGCATGGGAATAAAGTCATTTAAAAGGATTTAATCCAAAATTAGCTCAATATACCATAGATCTATATGAGAATTTTAAGCCTATCAAGAAAATGCAAAGGCCAATCAATCCTAAGATTGTGCCTCTCGTGAGAAAGGAGCTTACAAAGTTGATTGAGTCTAAGATCATTTATTCTATTAATCATTCATTTTGGTTGAAAAACTTAGTCTTGGTAAGGAAGAAAAATGGGGAAATCAGGTTATGTGTTAACTTTAGAGATTTTACTAGAGTTTTCTTAAAATATCATTATCCTCTTCCTTCCATGGAGCATATTTTGCAAGTTATGGTAGGTAGTGAAAGGTTATCACTCCTTGATGGATATTATAGGTATAATCAAATTTTGGTAAAGCAAGGAGATCAATACAAGACAACCTTTACTATTAAATGGGTCACATATGGTTATAGGAAAATGCCTTTTGGTTTATCTAATACTGGTGTAACCTTTCAATGTGTAATGTATATGAATTTTTAGGGACAAATAAATGATATAGTGTTGGTGTATCTTGATGATATCATAATTTTATCTAAGGATGCAAAGGATCATTTGACTCATATTAGGAAGATTTTTGAGAGATGTAGAGAGTTTGGAATCCCTCTCAATCTCAATAAGTGTGTGTCTAATGTCCATGAAGGAGAATTTTTGTGACAAATTATCTAAAAGAAAGGCCTATCCATAGATCCTGAAAGGGTGAGTGAAATATTGGCATTGAGTTTTCCCAAACACAAGAAAGGTTTGTAAAGTTTCTTGGGAAAAATAAATTTCATAAGGAGGTTTATTCTTGATTTTGCTAATATAATCAAGCTTTTAGCCTCTATTCTAAGAAAAGAATAAGGAAAGAGAGTTTTTAAGGACTTCAACTTGTATACCTTTGGAAATGAAGAAGTAATCTCTGCCATGCCCACTCAATCAAATAAAGAAAACTTGGAGTAGGATATGAGGTAAGATACATTAATGTAGAGAAGCAAGTAATTTCAATTATTATAAGTCTAAAGAATTTTAGGCATATGTTACCTAACAACAATATTAATATATTGGTACCTTATTTTAATGTTAAAAAATTCATTTTGAGCAAAGATTTGTGTCAGGATTATGGAGCACACAATTGATCACCTTTGTATAAGCAACTAAATGTGGAATTTAACCAGAAGTTACAAGTAACTAGAAATTCAGAAATAACACAGAATATGAGAGACAATACCCAATTGTATTAATACTCTTCCAGAAAATGAATTACAATGAAGAGATGCCACACTCTTCCACACCTTTCAAGCTTCCCATACCAAGTGTACAGTAATTCACCTTTAAGAGTTCACTCTCTCAATTACAGTCCCAACACACAACTCAAACACAGAGTTGGTGTTCACCTCCAACTAGTTAGTATCACTACTGCCAGTACCACTAGTTAGTATCACTACTACCAATACACAAGTACTCCACATACTCCATGACTGAGTACAAACCATACTCCAAGTAGATCCCACCTGATCTTGCTACCTGTTGTGTTGCTAATCTCCCTAATCTTGCTGTCACCTACAGATCAACTTGGTTTTGCAACACCTAAAAACCTAGACCATGCACACACACACACCTACAAATCAATGATCTTATTTACCATGTAGATCTCACCTGATCTTGCTATACCACAGATCAACCTAGCCTTGCACACCTATCGACCGAGATCATACACACATGAAGAACCCTTTTGATTCTCCAAACTAGCACCCCTGTGGATCTCTACCAGATCTTGCAACAACCTACAGATCTATCTGATCATACACACTTGGCACTATGGCACTAAGAGGAACACACCTTGCTCTCTTCACTCTGAAGGAGCTAACCTTGCTCTCTTAACTAGCATGCTTTACAATACAACCCATGAGTCTATTATATAGATCCCATGCAAACAATAATTAGATCCATAGCTCAAGACTAAAAATAGTCCTTTAACATACAAACAATTGGTTTGTTAACAAACTATTCATGAAATCGACAGTTCCAAAACCGCACAGGTGACTGACGTCGGTCCCTATTTGGCTGGAGATGATCGACGTCGGCCGATACCTGATCGATGTCAATTGCTCTGCTCAATGGATATGATCGACGTCGATTGATCAGACTGACGTCAGTTGCTCTATAACTCAATAACCTCTCAACAACCTCCTATTTGCATCTTGGTGAAGCTTTTAGCTCCACAACCTAACAATCTCCCACTTAGAGATAAATAGTTGCACCTGTACCTGTACACCGTCTAATCTATTTCCTAGCTTGTATCCCTCTTCAAGCTCAACCTTGAAGACCAACCAACACAAAACCTATGGTGCACCTCCTATCATCCAAGTAACCTGCTGTATCTGCATCTACAAACCCATGTAGAAAATAACTTGACCCTGCATCACATGTATACCTACTACTGGTCCATCTCAGATACCTGAGAATCCACTGAACTACACTCCAGTCCTTCTTTCTTAGATTGGCTCCAAACTTGCTCACAGCTCCCACTACGTGGGTAAACCCAGGTTCAATATGCATGTACTTAACCTCATCATGTGAATCAA
Organism: Torreya grandis; assembly: GCA_037957365.1. NCBI lineage: Eukaryota > Viridiplantae > Streptophyta > Pinopsida > Cupressales > Taxaceae > Torreya > Torreya grandis. Next base: position 3,635,999 of record JARHVA010000587.1, read on the forward strand.
GACACTGTTCATAGAATTGTCTAACCCATCAGCATGCTAACCGGTTTCACATAATCATTCAGAGACAAAATCAACCTGTGATGTTCCATGTCTCTAGAAACACACTTATGCCAAAGAATTTTGCTCCTTCAAATTCTTCATGACACACCTCTAAAATAACTTTACCTTTAGCTCAGAAAAACCCTGCATGTGTGACCCTTTAACAAGCATACACACAACATACATTAACAGGATGATGTTGCAATCATCACCCAACCTAGTAAAGAAACCACAATGGTTACAATGACATTGATTAAAGCCATGCTTTGTCATCTACTTGTCAAACTTGTACCACTGTCTTGGTGCTTCCTAAAGACCATATGACCTGGCCTTCCGTCTCATGTGTCCATTCTCTCTATTCTTTAACCAAGGAATCCATTCATCTTTCAACACTTTCATACCAGCTGGAAACCCTACCAAATCTCCCATTTGGTTTTGCATCCTAGGAATCAAATTCCTCATTCATGCCATGCTCCCACTATTTCCTGGATCCTTCCTCCTCTACAGTGATCAATGAGTATAAAAAAGAGGAATAATGAATTTGATGCTTACTTACCCTTTTAGTCCTCCATATGGGCGTTTGAGACTCCTTGACAGCTTCCTGTCTGCCCAAAATCCATTCCAGTGACCGACCTTAGTCACCACACAGTCTGCATCTGACCAATGTCGATTCCATGCAACTGTCTTGACTACCGATGATTGTTTCCTAACTGACATCGGTGTGTACCTATTTCTGACGTTGGTTTCCTAACTGACATCAGTCTTACCCTGCCCGACACCACTGGCTCTAGTCTGCACATGACCAACATTGGCACTCGTTTGTTCGATTCTAGTTCCTCCTGATTGACGTCGGTACCTGTGTTCTCCTGTGAGTGATGAATTTTTATCTGCAAGCTCTCTTTGGATCAAAACCCTGTCCAAACTTCCCTGTTTATAGTTACTCAACCTTCTCAACTGATCTCTATCCGTCATATCCTTTATGAACACCAAGGCTTTCCAGTTCTTAAGTCTGTCAAAGACATCTGACTTCCACTTAAGAACATGCATCTCCTTCTTACTCATGTGACCAAGCCTACAAAGCCATGTCTTTGCAACAAAAGAAGAATCAATAATATAAGTATATAGATAAAGGATACCTACTTTCTTATCACTTGTTAATTCAAGTGCATCTGTTGTGAGAGTTTTTGTGCATCTCTCATCACCCAACTTTTTTGAAGAAATTAGCCACATCTTCAAGATTGGGACCTACATGACCTCCTTCAACACCCATGTGTTGGTCATCTACAATTTCAGCCGCACTTCCCCTTTGCCAAAACTTTGACGAGGCACACCAACCCCTAAATAAATCTTTCCAAATTCTTCAAGGACCTTAACATGGAAAAATACTCTATTTCAGGCTGCATGGAAAGAGGCAACATAATCTATAACACAAGATTCTACTTTATCCAAGGAACATACTAGAGCATCCTGTGTAACAACACCTACAACATCTGCTTCTTCAGTTCCTTCATGCTGATCTTCTACCAACCAACAATATTTTTTATCTGCTCTTTCTTTCTATAACACTGTAATTGACCATTCGTGCCTTTGAATTCCTCCATTCTTAGTGTACTTTCTTCTACCATTGCTTTACTCCCACTCAATCAGAAACCCCTGAGAGTGACCTGTAATCAAACACAAACCTACTCCCTATAACCTTAGCTCTGATACCACTTTGTCAGGATTATGGAGCACACAATTGATCACCTTTGTATAAGCAACTAAATGCAGAATTTAACCAGAAGTAACAAGTAACTAGAAACTCAAAAATAACACACAATATGAGAAACAATATCCAATTGTATTAATACTCTTCCAGAAAAGAAATTACAATGAAGCGATGCCACACTCTTCCACACCTTTCAGGCTTCCCACACCAAGTGTACAGTAATTCACCTTCAAGAGTTCACTCTCTCAATTACGGTCCCAACACACAACTCAAACATAGAGTTAGTGTTCACCTCCAACCAGTCAATATCACTACTGCCAGTACACAAGTACTCCACGTACTCCATGACCGAGTACAAACCATACTCCAAGTAGATCCCACCTGATCTTGCTACCTGTTGTGTTGCTGATCTCCCTGATCTTGTTGTCACCTGCAGATCAACTTTGTTTTGCAACACCTGCAAACCTAGACCATGCACACACACACACACACCTAAAAATCAATGATATTACTTACCATGTAGATCTCACCTAATCTTTCTATACCACAAATGAACCTGGCCTTGCACACCTGCGGACCAAGATCATACACACATGAAGAACCCTTCTAATTCTCCAAACTAGCACCCCTATGGATCTCTACCAGATCTTGCAAAAACCTACAGATCTACCTGATCATACACACTTGGCACTATGGCACTAGGAGGAATGCACCTTGCTCTCTTCACTCTGAAGGAGCTAACTTTGCTCTCTTAACTAGCAATCTTTACAATACAGCCCATGAGTCTATTATATAGATCCCATGCAAATAATAATTAGACATCCAATTAGTATAATTAGATCCACAGCTCAAGACTAAAAATATTCCTTTAACATGCAAACAACTGGTTCATTAACAAATTGTTCATGAAATTGACAGTTTCAGAACTGCACAGGCGACTGACATCGGTCCCTGTCTGGCTGGAGATGACCGACATCAGCTGATACTTGACCGATGTTGGTTGCTTTACTCACTGGATATGACCGATGTCGGTTGCTTTACAACTTAGCAACCTCCTGTTTGCATCCTGGTGAAGCTTTTAGCTCCACAACCTAACAATTTGACTGAAAAAGAGCTAGTTAGATCATAAAAGTGATCGAGTATGATCTAAAAATCAAGACAACAAAGCTAGTGAAAGAGAAGGGATTATGTGAGCACCTTGATTGAAAATTTAAGGAAAAAAATAATTTATTTTAACCCTTCATGATGATCTTATTATAACTACATCTTCATCAATGAGGAGTTGAGACAAGAAATGATCCATTTTCTTCAAACTGGTGAGTGTCCATGAGGCCTACATAGATCCAAAAGAAGGTACTTTAGATTAAAATATATTAATTATGTATTTGTTGATGGAGTATTTTTTAGGAAGGAATTCTAAGGTGTACTATTGAGATGCTTTGAATTAGATTAGGTTGAGAATATATTGTTTGAGTTTAAGGATGGACCAACTGGTGGTCATTTTGCTCCAAAAGCCACAACTACTAAGATTATGCGAGATGGATATTTTTGGCCTAGTTTGTTTAAGTATACTCATGATTGGGTAAGTAAATGTCAACAATGTACTCTCTTTGATGGTAAACAAAATCTTTTAGCCTTGCCTCTTCATCCACTATGGGTAGACCAACCTTTTATCTAATGGGGTATATATTTCATAGGATTAATCAACCCACCTTCTCGTGCTCGTCACAAGTGGGTGTTGGCTATCACAAATTACTTTACATGATGGGTGTAGGATTTTCTCTCAAGGAAGCAAATGAGAGTTCAGTTTTAGACTTCTATGAGGGCATAGTGACAAGATTTGGGGCTCCTTCAACAATAATTTTAGACAATGCATTGGCTTTCCTTGGAATGAAGATAAGTGAGTGGGATTTAAAACATGGTATTTACCTTAGTACTTCCTCCAAATATTATCCATAATGGAATGGACTAGTTGAGTCTACTAATAAGAATCTAATCAGGATCATCAAGAGGATAATGGAGGAAAACAAAATAACTTGGCACTTCGAGTTGAAGGCAACTCTTTGGGTTGATAGAATCACCATCAAAATAGCCATTAGAAACTCACCATATACAATTTTTTATAGGAGAGAAGCTAGACATCCTATTTCACTTGAATTACTAGACTTGTATCTCACTTACCAATTGGAGTTGATGGAAAATGAAAGCATGGAGGTTAGGATGTGTGAGTTGATGGAGTTTGAATAAATAAGGGATGAAGATATGCAAACTATGAGAGCTCACCAAGATAAAACAAAGACATACTTTGACAAGAAATTCATGCCAAGAATATTCAAAGAGGGGGACATTATTCCAAAATGGGATGAAAATAGGGATAAACCTAGAAAAGACATAAAGTTGGATGCTTTGTGGAGTGGCCCGTATGTCATCACTCAATGCAAGCAACACAATGTTTTGCAACTCTCAAAGTAGGATGGAGAGAAGATTCATATCCCAGTCAATGGGATCTATCTAACATGATGCTACTAAGGTTTTCCTCCCCCTTTTTACATAGCTATTATTTTTCTTATTTTCCCTAAGTTCTTATGCACATGTGTGAGTCTTGTTGGTGTGTTGCTTTGTTTAGTGTTATTTAGTGTGGTGTGGTAATTTTGTATTTGTTTTAGGCAATTATTTTCTAGTTTTGTTCAAGTATTCACTGAATCCTTATCCCATGGATATGATAAGGCTATTGATCTATAGTATAGCAGGCATACTACCCCTATGAGTCACCATTTTATTGATCAAATTTGAATTAAAGGTCAAATATGGACCCCTATAGATAAAAAACTTAGTTTTTTAGATGTTTTAGGAGTCTAATACTTTTTCATGGGGCATGTTACAGGTCTTTGATGTTAGTTAATGCTATATTAGCCTTTATCTTAGTCATTTTAATCTATATGTCACTTTGAATCATTTAGAGTGATTTTAGGGGTCATAAATACAACTGGCATAGTTTTCAAGGTGTTCAAGTGTCCTAATTTACTTATAAATGTCCAAGAAGTTAGATTCTTTGTTAGGAATGTCAGTCTCATCTAAAAATGATAAGTTATCTAACTGAAGATCAAGTAATCAACTGAAAAAGAGGAGTTTGGCACTTGTACAACCCATTAGGGAAGGTGAAAAATGGGATAATGCCATAAAAAATTTCTTCATATACATTATTTACATGCTATGGAAGTGCCATTTTAAAGCTAAAACCATTCAACTCCTTCTTTGCCTTTTTAGACACATAGAAGTGACATTTATGTTTGTGTTTAGTATAGTCAGTAGAAGAGGTTCAAGGTCAAATTATTTTAGGAGGTGGTAGTACACTTAGAGAGATTCATTTCAATAAAAATATTTCAAGTATTTATCAATAATTCTTTATGAACCATCTCTAAAAACGTGACTATGTTTTTTCTCAATATTTCCTACACCCTATAGGTTTTACTCTAATTTGAGCAAGTCCATACAATCCAATTGGTGATGTTGACTCCAGAGGATGTTGGCTACCTTATCAAATGATATTCATTCAATATTTCATGTTTCATGATATTTTTATGGGTAAGTTATCCCATACTATATGAAGGTGTCACAATTATGAAATTTTAATCAAGTTCTTCCTTCTTCCAGAATCTTGGTCTTCTATAAAGGTCTCATGTGAATAGAATATGGTGTTCCATAGGTCTCAGGGCAATATGATCACCTCTTTCCATGTTTAAAGGACTATTTTAGATAATCTCAACTTATTTCCCTAAATTGGATGGAAGATAATATTTGAAAATAGAAAGTTTTTGGGTTCTGCGCAAGTTTCACATGGAGAGTATGGTAATAATCTGAATCTATTCCCTATTTATTAGATTGGAGAGAATTTAACATTATAAAATTTTGAATAATTTAGTCATATTATTAATATTTTTTTTTCATTTGGACTGTGGATATGTCCAAATTATCTCAAATAGTTCCTTTTAGGTTTCATCTCATCATGCTTTGGGCAACTTTTAGTCTTATCATTCCTCATAATAAACTCTTCATTCAATCCCACTTGTAGTCATATGTATGGAGATTGTTTATATTGTTCATGAGACGGTAATCAAGGTGTATTAGTTTGTTCAAGTCAATAGGAGCTGGAGATAGTTCATTTGGATGTTCAAGAAGATGCAAGGTTGGTTTCAAGCTCATGCACCACATGAACCTGTCGTTAAACACCCCTTCCTATTCTATTCCAGATGTTTTTAATATCTTTTCATGTTGGAATAAATTTTATGAATATTGTCTTAGAGTCTCCTAAATGCCAATCATGCATTTGAAGGATTGACAATGAGTTTGAGTTATTTATGAGGCCATTCATAAACATATCCTACTCCATTCCATGCTCACTACTTGCATACATCTCACACAAACCTACAAGAACCCCCTTGATGATGTCATTATGAGATGGGGAGTTTGATATTTTTTCCAATATCTTAATATTCAAAAAGGTGCATTTGAATACTTAGTGAGGGCATATAAAGTATTCATAAACATAAGTATCATGTATGCTACCCATGTCTTCTTTACTACCTATGTGTAAAAATGACCACCTAAAGGTGGTACCATAGAGATTTTAAGGTCTTTAAATTGGAAATTTGGAGAATGGTAAGGTCCTTTTCAAATCCTAACATGTGAGTTAGCCATTGAAGACATGCTTGAAGTGTCTAATGGACAAATGAAAAGGTAAACATCTTGGAGGAGGCAAGGACTGAGTTCAAGGAAGGTTTCCCAAAAAATTGAAAACAGAGTTCTAGAGAAACCTAATAAAATTGGTTTTATGCCTTGAGAGGTCATTCTTAGGTAAAAGTGAAAAATGAAAGAAAATAGTCCTTTTAGAGGCCTTATTTTAGACACATTGAGTTGGTTAGGTGCTTAAGTGTTGAATATAGTTTATCCCTTTGTTAAAAATATTCATTAGGACCTAATACAACTCCTAAAACCTTCACATTTCCTTGAAATAGGGGGATATGTCTCACTATTTTGTCTCAAAGGTCAGCCAGTTAAGAAAATTAAGGTTTTGGAAAAACAAGCAAATAAAGCCAAGGAGGGTGAGAAAATTGATAGAAAAATTTGGGAACATAAAGGAAAATATTTTGAGATATATACAAGGTGAATAGGTGATAGGAAACACTAACTCAATCTTATAACTCTCAAAATTATTAAAACATTCTTGCACACATTTCAACTAGACAAGCTCTAATTAGGCCTAGTTGGTGAATGAGAGGAAGAAATGAAAAAGAGTGCTTGGAAATTTTTGTGATGAATTTGTGAGATTTAATGAAGTATTAAAAATCATGAGACACTATCCCAACCATGAGATATCAGTCCAAATAGCCAAGACTAGTAGGATGCATGCTACGCCTATTAGGGCTTAAAGTGACCTAGAGCCAATTAGGGGTCCAACTTCACTTGTAACTCCTAATGAGTGTTATATTTAGTTTGAACATGTTCATGGGATGAATTTAGAAATGTCTAAGATTTTGGTATGCATATATACCCCATGAAAATACCATTTTTGCTTAAAGATAACTCAAGCTTGCAAGAAATGGAAGAACAAGCTTGATAGGCCAAGTTGAAGTGCTGTCATCTCCCTTGAGGCTGTTCATGAGAATCCAAGAAGGTTTTAATCATTAGAAAGGGTCTTGAATAGTGATTTTGTGAAATTTTTTGGTAGTTCCAATGTCATCTCTTTATAATGACATTTTTGACCATTAAAGTGGTTGGAACTTGCAAAAAACTCCATCAATATCCTCCCCATACTTATGGACTATACAGATGGAGTACAAAATAGGTTATTTTTTAGTGTTTTATGCATTTTTCAAGTTTTAGGAACATTAAAGAGATGAAATCAAGTTTGGGAGGAATATATAGACTTTTAATAACTCAATATGGTCATTTAATGCCTTTTAAAATCTCTTAAGTACTTAAACAATAGCTCTCATCTCAGCTAGTCAAAAATGGCATAGTGAACATGATGGTGAGAAGTGTGAAAATTTTAAATGGATGTCCTTTTAAGTTGTGCCTAATTATTATAATTCAATTTAGGGTTTGTAAAAGTTTCATCCTCTCCATTTCAATAATTTTCATATAAAATTGATGCCTTTTATAATCCAAGTGTGCAAGGTGTGTAGAAGAGAAGTTTTGTTAAACTACAGATGGTGATGGCTCATTACCATAAGTTTTGAGATGACCAAGAATACAATAAATTCATAGAGAGGAATGTATAAAATAATTCCCTCTGATTCCAATGATCTTACCTATCACTAGTCAGTTGTGGGATGTTCAAACATGGCTAAATCATGAAGGTAGTTTTTTGAGCCAACATAAGGAATTTCATGCCACTTTCCAAGAGTTTCATGCCTTGTTTGGAAGTTTGTACTTTTTAACCTTTCATGGTCCATTTAATATCTATTTTTAATGCATATATAACCTCTTTTATTAGCTTGAAAATTATCCAAGTGACCTTTGGACTTACCTTGTCTTGCCCCTCTCCCAAATATTATAATTAGTGACCTTTTTTGGCTCTTTTGAGAAATCTCCATTAGTTAATTGTGAAACCCTAGACAATTTTGTATTTGAATGTCTATTGAATAAATAAATAAGTGAATTTTCCTACATACATGATGTATTATTGAGTTTGGTTTAAAATCTTGTTGATCTTGTCTAGTAAAAGATGGTCTTTTCTAGCATGTTGTCTTCGATTGTCCAGCAAATATGTAGAGGAGTAGTTGGTATAGGTCTTCATTAGTGTTCCCTTTTAGTTTATGCAATTATTAAAAGTGTTTTCTGAATTTATTCTTTAAAATATCATTCATTATCCCTCCTAAATATCAAATATACCTCTTGAACCTAGCATATAAAACATTGATGTAACAATTTGTCTTAAGTTGTGAGTTTTATGTGAAAGAAGATTTAATTTGATCTAAGTAGTATAATTTCAGTCCATATGAGGAACTTAAATATTGTTACATCACCTTTTATCTTTATAATTTTGTTTTCTTAACCCTTTTCATGCAAAGTTGACAAGAGAGTGCTTAAAAGAGTGTATCAAGGGAACTAGCCCTTCTAGAGATTCATCTGACCAAATGGATTATCCATAGAAAGTGATATGTTTCCATTATTTCACTTAGATGAGGAGAGTTGAGACATCTCCTAAAGCAGTGCAAATCCAAGTGACAATAGGTTTTTCTAGAAAATTTGTTAATTTAAGGAGATGAAATAAGTCCAATATGACCTCCTCAAATGATTGGCAAATATCCATCTCTCCAAAATCCCTTTGAAACATAATAAAATAATATAAATAAAGCCTCTCAAGAGCAAGAAACCTCTAAATATTATGACTATGTTTGAATAAATTGGTTCCCCTATTTGCTCTTTCTTTTTTACAATATCTACAAATAACTTTTTATCATGATGACTTAATACCCTAAGCCATCTCCTTTCTAGACACTTCTCTATCTCCAATGAGGATTGGGATATATTTATCTCCATCCATATGTTTTTATATTGACATCTATAAAAGGATTAGTTACCCCATTTTCCATAGTATATTGAATAAAAACTGGTTTCCTTTCCATTGTTACTTTAATTCCTAAAATTTAATGTTTTTTTACTCCAAATTTTATATCACAAGTGAAAAATGATTTATACATGTTCCATTGAAGGTATTGCATGCATGTAACAAGCACAACAATCAACACATACCTAAACATACCTATCATATATAAACTCAACTATCATCCTTTCTCCTTTTACTCTAATTCTTCCATCATTAGAATAAAAGGGAGAAAATTTACACCCTCATATTTTATATTAGACACTTGACAATGTTAGTTTTAAACAAGTCTTTGTATAAATGAATTATGTACACATAACTTAATATTACTCAAATTATATATTAGTCATTATCTTATCTATTAACTTGGCCTGCCCAAGTTGTTATTAATACGTGAGATTTTGTTAGTCTTCAACTAAATAACTTATTTTTTATAGTCAAATTGTCTCTTGATCTCATATCATTGTTTCTTATCTTATAGATTTTTTCAATCACAGTTAGATGAATCTGGATATCAAAGACATCTTGATTGGCTAGACTCATTTGTGCTCCATTTAACATATATTTACTCAAATTTATATCCTTCATATGGTTTAACCAATATGTTTCATATGCTAGTTCAAAAGGAAATTACCCAAATATCTGGCTTGACCAAACTCATTTACATACCCTTTAACAAATATTTCCCCAAATTTATATCCTTAATATGGGTTAAACAATATGTTTCATTTTACATATCAAATTTAAATTACAAAAAGCGTTAGGCATGTAATCATACTATGCCTAAGCCCATTGTTATCATGAAATCACTTACTTATCACTAGAAAATATCAACACATTGGGAGGAACTAACAAAAAGCTTCAAAAAGTAAATCCCATCAAAATAAAAATCCATAAGCTAAGTATAAATAAAATTACAAGGTCAAAATCATAGGTTTCAAGTTTTTAAAGTCATAAATATAATTAAACAATATGTTAGTATTACATTGATTGCACACACTCAATTAGGTGGGAAAAATACATGTGGTTTGAGCCCTCTTCAGAGTATTGAAATGTAGGAAATTTTTAGTGACTCAAATGAAGGTGGTTGAGGTAATTATAACCCATTTTCTTATGTTGAAATGGTATCAAGAGAATAATATATGGATTTTAAGCAAGGAGAATGAAAAAAGAGTTATTAATATAGGTTCGAATAAAGATGAATATAAAGGAGTTATTTTCAAACATAGAGACAATGATTAAAATTGTCATAGACTTACATAAATCTCCTGGATGAATTCAATAGATTGAATATGAATCTATCCACTACAAGCATATATCTACCACTAGATTTTCCCCATCAAGGTTTACAAATTGTTTTGTGATTCAAGTCAACATAGAGCCCCTACACAATCCTTTTTAATAATTGTATACATCATAAACTTACATAGAGAATAAAAAAGATAAATAACCTATCTTATAGGTCATTTTCATAAATATTAAATTATATTAAATAAATTACACTCTACTATTACAAATATATTTCATAATTTAGACATATTTTATATAATCTTATTAAACTCAATGTTTTGGGTTATATATATCTTTAAATTTAAAATTAGTTAAACAAGTTACACCTTAATACAAAATACTAATTTATGACATCTCCATATTGACTTTATACTCTTGATTTTAGCATGATACACATTGATCTTACGTGATACACATATTATATACATACAAACTTTATGACATTCACACATTGACACTTTCCCACTAGTGGCATTTACTTATCTCGAGTTATATTACATCCTTATTTGTGATGTGACTTTAATATATAAAGAATTAATATTATTTTCATCCTTGACACTACTTTGATAAAACATTCAGTGCACATTATGTATTGACATATGTTAATGACTATTCAAATCCTTTATATTATTCTATTTTTGAACATTTCCCCTTGGTCTCATTTGATTTATTGATTGCTTCTTCATTTCAATATTTCAAAAAATGCAAACAAAAATAAAATATTTCAAAAGGTTTAAAATAATTCAAATATTCAAAAATAAAAATCCAAGACATACACATAACTTAATTTGGTGGTACACACAGATACTTTATGTCATTTGTCATATACATGGAAAAATATATATATGTTTTATATACACATTTTTTTATACTATAAATGAGTTAGATTCAATACATATAGATTATACATGAGACATGGGAATATGAATCCATGACATTTATCACACCCACATGCAACCTTTCCACATTTGGGGTATGCCCATGCTAGAAGAATCCTGGTACTCTTTCTGAGTTATATATTTATATGTCATTCCATCTATCGTATTGAGCTACTTAGACTATTTATACATGACTTGATATTATTAATATATTTTAGAATTTTATTTCATTTAGATATTATGTTTGTATATACTAGATCATGAAATTAATTGATAGTGAAAATAAAGATTACTTATGTAGGGTTTTGTTGGAGTCAAATATGTAATAAATTTAATTTCTAATGCTTCATATCTTACTATGGATCTCTCCACATGAGATGGATCATTTGTGTTATATGAAATATCATAAATTAATTATGTTAAATAGTTAACTCCAAAAGAATCGTAAACATTACCTCATTGTGAAAAAATAATCTCAAAACCAATAATATTACATGCTTCATGCTTATTTTATGTTGATGATTTTGACATTGTTTGATCATTTTTGTGTTCTACATTTTTTATTCCATTTTATGTAAGTACATTTTTTATGTTTTTTTGATTTATGCATAAGTTATGTCAGAGGATAGTCCATTCTATGGATATGTCATTTCCATGTTAGGTCAAAGTCAAGTCATGTTTTACATTATTATTTGCTTACAATTTTTTTACTATGATATTATGTGTGTGCATATTTAAATAAAATTTTGTGAAATTAATTGACCATTGTTGTGTGATTGGTTCCATGATTTATATCATGCATATCTATATCATGTGCATTTTCATGATTTGTATCATTTATGTACTATTATTCAAACTACTATGTACATCATTGCATATCGAGCTATATTTGAAAATGGATTTGAAATTAATTATCATGAAGATATATTCTATGTGATTAAAAAACAATTATCGTTGCATTGAATTACATTTTTCATACATACTTATTTTATTTGAAAACTTTATATGAAGATATATCTCATCATTTTTTTACATATAATTTACATGATTATACTTTTCATATACCACATGATTTGTATAAATTTTTATTTTTATATGAATGATTCATAGGCTTCATCCCTCATATAAAAAGGAAGGCACACAATAAATTATAAAATTAGACATTTTAGATAGAGAATTTCACATTATGAGACATATTATATGTTCAGATGGGATATATTGAGCATATTAAGACATATTATACATGATTTGGAGAGTAATTGACACATTTTATGATATTGTGGGATAATTTGTGGGGTTCTATATCATTTTATAGGATATATGAAATGCTTTGGGGCATGATTTTTTCATCCATGTGTATGAATTATATTTTATTTTATTTTAGGAAAAAATAAATGATAGGGAAAAAAGGTAGATATGTGATAAATTCAGGTCTATATCCCTCTATAGTGGTTGATATTTTTACTTCTAATTCTAATTTTAGGGTTTGACGAAAGGGTTTTTTCTTACCTAGTGTGTTAAACTTATAAAAGAACCTTTTTAAGATGGATAATTTGGGAATTTACATTCCTCAACTCGTATTTTTAGTAGTCGCATATTCTTGGGGCATGATCACACCATGGTTTTCTCTATTCAAGTTCAATAAGTGATAAATTGTTTAACATACCATTAGATGTATTTTCTCCTTAGCTTTTCAATTTCAAATTTTTTAATATTTCAAATTATTTTTAATTTATTATTATGAGGATATATTTATCTATTCATTTTATTTATTATTTTTTAGAAACCTAAATTTGTTTTTATACACTTGAAAACATTATCTTTGACACACTTTGATATACTTAGACTTTACGTACACATTTTACTCTTGTGCACACTTTCCCCTATCTGTCTACCCACATATTATCTTGACTAACCCAAATTATTAAATACACATATTTAGGATCACCTTAGTATATGAAATCAAACTTTATAATCCTAAATATAATGTCTACATTTATCATATCAATAATTTTTACTCCTAAGATAGAACCAATAATAAACACATAGTTATAGTTTTGCCACATGTGTTCATGGAACATTCAATAGTTACAATACATAAGTATTTATTATGTCATTATACACACATTTCATGGTTTAATAATAAAGGGAAATATTTAAGAGTCATATATAAATATAATTCAAGCCTCAGGTCATTTTCACTTGGTAAGTTGGCTACTACTTAGCAGTGACATTGATAAATTAGTAATCTCTCTCTCTCGAGACATTATCACAAAGGAATATACTACTAAGAATCCTCAAAGGAAAATACTTAGAGATAAGTATAAAAAAATTCAAGTCAATGTTACTTATTGTCAAGTGTCTAAATTCAAACATTACATTACATTACATTTTATATTGATCATGATGGTACACAGACACATATGTAAGTGGGAGAACTAGGTGTGTTTTGATCCCTCTTCAATTGAGTAGGGAGTGGTAGGATTTTTCCGACCTAACATAATAACCCCTTGTTAAAGGTCATCTTATGTCAATAGTGTAATTAGGGTTTCAAATAAAGGATAAGAAAAATAGAGATCAAAACATAAGTCTAAAGATTAGGGCACACAAGAGGCATCTACAAGTGTAGGCATAATCCCCTGAGGTGTCAAATACCTACATATTTAAAAGGGATAATACTTATCATTATAGGGGTCTGATCTTTATTAGAAGCATTCATGTAGTTTTTAATATCTTGTATACTACTTTGATAAGTCATATAGAAAATAAAAGAAACATTTTCGATAATTATGATGAATACATTAAGTAACATAAATCATAAATTAGCTAAGTGTATCCCTCATTCATTACTTTATCAATTCTAAATAAATTAAGTGTCATATCAACCTACCCTTTCACATTCAAACTCGTATGATTATTCCCATATTCTATAGAATTTGGATATTCATAAATTTATTTATTTTGATTACATTAATCATAAAATTAATATAATCATTTCATGTGGATAAAATGATACATTCTGGTTGTACCTATCAACACCAAAAATTATTATCATAGGTACTAAAATTACTGATTTTATCTTTTTAGTTTATCATTTAAAACTCTAAATTAAAATAGGGGCATTTGTAGACACCTAAATTTGGTCTTTGGCACTTATAAAGCATTAAATTTGACATATTTTGACATACTTGGGTATTTTACATTTCTTTGAATCTTGAGGACACTTTCCCTTTATCCATCTACCCATATAATGTCTTAGACACCTTTATTTATTTGAAAAACTTATTTGGATCAGTTAAATTTAATTTGGTACCCTTAATAATTTTAAACATACCATCTTCATATTTTAGGTAAATGTGGAGAGTGTTGGTCACCATAGGTGTCTCTCTTTGTGGGCATTGTATAGGATTTCTCAACACTTGAGTATCACTTTTTTAAAAACCTATTTTATCTCTTCGAAAATTATTTAAATGATTATATCCATCTCAAATATTCAAGGACTAGTCCTAGATCAGTCCATAGAGTGAAGTCTAAATACATGAAGTCAAATTTGTATGGTGCCAAATATTAAAGATCAAAAGATAAAATTGGATTCTAGATTGTTTATTATATTATATACATTCATTAAAAAAATATTAATACACATGATTTTATCACTCTTTATTGTATTAAAATGTAGACAACACTTATCAATTTAGTTAGAACTAGCTAGGGTCAGTCCAACCCAAAATACTAACCCATTTTAAATGCATATTATGGTTGAATAAGCATAATTAAGGTTTGGATGAAATAAATAGAATAAAAACATATAAATATATGATAAAAGAGTTTTTCACACACAAAATAACATTGAAACTTTAGGTTTAGGGATCCTAGACATATTAGCACTCCAATTTGCATAGGGACATTACTAGTGAAACATGCTAGTTTCAACTCTACATGTGTTTGACTTTGCCAGTAGCATCTAAGTATTTTTTCAATAAATTTTATGATTTAAACGATTAATGAATCATGTGCCAAGTATTTCTAGCTTTAATTAAATATTTTATAAAAAATAAAAAGACATAATTAGTGAAGTACACCCTCCCTCTCTAAATTATGTGCAATATCCTTCAATATGTTTCAATTCATATTAGTATGCTTAATTCTATATTTTACCTAAACTAAATTACAACATACTTCTATATTTCATATTGTGTAAGTATAAATTAAGTAAAACACAAGTACTATGGCCAAATAGGATACTTATTGTGAGACGATTCTATTAAAAATATATAAAATTAGACATTCAAACAGAAAACAATAGCATAAAATGAATCATTCAGTATAAATTGTATTTTATATTGTGTAAGTGTAAAATAAGTAAAACAAAATCAAAGTGGCCAAATATGATACTTATTGTGAGATGATTCCATTAAAGATAGATAAATTTGGACATTTAAAAAGAACAAAATAACACAAAATGAATTATTCAATTTAAATTGTACATATCTATAAGGAATAATTTGGTGTAAAAATTGTAGAGAAAGTTTAAGCTGTTTTAAATTCTATCTAATCACAATCATAATAAAAAATAGTATTTATTTATATTTTTATACCAAAAATTATAAAGGCAAGAGAAACATATCTTCACTTTTATCATCATCAGCTCTCTCTCTCTGATATGAAGAATAATAAGTATATGTTAGTAAATAAAATGGGAAAGAAATGGTTTTTTTGGTGAAATCCTTTTGGGTGGCTAATTATTTTTAATATCAAGATTAGGGGTGACCCTAACTAATATGAATAGTTTATTTATCTTTTCAATAACTGAATAAATTACCTATCTTGTAAAGTTGAGACACTGAATTGAAAATAAATTTATCATTAATAAAATCACAATTATAAATAATGAATATTCAATATTCCTCTTGAAATCATAAATACATAAGATATAAAAAAGAATACAAATACACAAAATATATAAATACATATAATGCATATTCTATGTTCCTATTATAATTTTTCAATGCACATTTCCACCATATGTAGAACCCACTTCAGATCACTAAAATTAAATGAGTCAAATGAGGCTTAGCAGACAAATATGTCATGTGAGACTAGCTACTTTTCTACATGGCACATAGACACTATTTTGGATTTGGTATTATTTTATTTGGATTGGTCAATTTCTTCACAAATAAATAAAAAATTTACACTTTCATTGAAAGTATCAAATATTTAGGTGCTTTTTTCTACCAAATATGAATTTACAAATTTACTAAGTTTTAAAATTGTCAATGAATAAATTTATGATTTTTTTTCTAGCTTTTCTATTAAAAATAAATAAGATTATTTTTAATTTGGTTGTTGAATTAATGGGTTTTGAAAGGTCTTGTAGTCTTTTAAAATGGATTGAGATTTGAAAATAATAATTCTTTAATAGGGCACCTCCACCAGCAATAACAAATCAGGTGGCTAAAACTTTCACAACTGTCAAACAAGAATCAAACATACTTCCCAAGAAACTTTCATGAATCTTATACCAAACTTATCTTGGGGATTAATCGCAATACCACTAGACTTTTAAGTTTCTACACATGGTCCCCCTGAGTGGAGAGACATTTAAGAGGGTTGAGATAATGGTTGTCAGCATTTTTTATTTTTTTGAACTTTAGTCCACCCTTCCTTATTATTAGTCAATTAGGCTGGATAAGAGATCATAGCTACAATATCAGGATAGGATTTATCTTCCATGGTTTTTACTTTGATATATTTTGCCCTGGGTATAACAAGATTAGACGCCTTCACATGAGAGAAAGCTAGAATGGAGGAAGAGACATGCATGGGTACAACCTCCTTTAGATAGATTAAAATTTTCAATAGTTCATATTCCAAGTGAGGAATATTTCTAGGTCCTCATTTTTAGTAGGGTTAGTATTTCCTTTTGAAGAAGAGTTGGAGTCCTCACTTTCATAAGAATGCCATTCTTCAATCGTGGCAAAAAATATAATATTTTTGTGAATGAATTCTTTCCACCAAGAAGACTCTTTCTTTTTTATGAGAAGTATAAATAAGATTGTTAAATTGGTCAAATAAGTTTCAAAAAAAATTTGTACACCATATATATATTTCATGTTTTTTAATACACTCATCTATGTGTTTCATATTTTTTAATATATTTATAATTAAGGGAAAGAAACCAATAGATGAGCATGTCAATACATGAGAGGGTATTTAAGAATATGGGACCTAAAAATTGAATATATTTTCTTTGAAAGTAGATGAAATTTTATTTAATTAAAAATATAATTATAGTTAATGTAGTACATTGATATTCTAGCACAAATCTTGAACATATTTTATTTGAAAAGTAAATGGAATTTTATTTAATGGTAAAGATATTTATATTCAATTTAGTGTATTGATATTCTATCCTAATTCATATTAAATCATAAACTTGTACAAAAAATATTATTCTATTTTTATTACAATCCATCTCAACCACACACACACACACACACACAATTTGTAAAAATTAATACTAATATTGGGTTCATTCATATGGATTTTTATATTGCCTGTCAAATAAGTTATATCACT
Source organism: Torreya grandis (assembly GCA_037957365.1). Classification (NCBI taxonomy): domain Eukaryota; kingdom Viridiplantae; phylum Streptophyta; class Pinopsida; order Cupressales; family Taxaceae; genus Torreya; species Torreya grandis. The sequence continues at coordinate 3,654,105 of JARHVA010000587.1, forward strand.
TCACTTACAATTAGAAGTCAATATCCTATCAAATTTATATTTTTTCACGTAGAAACTTTCAAAATATCTTGTCATATTCAAAATAATTAATGTGCAAGTATAGATCCACTTTGTCATATTTTTTAATTTCATGTAAGGATTAAAAAAAAAATTAAATTTAAATATAATTTTTTTGAACCAGAAAGTTTAATAAAAAACTATTTTTTCTTCACAATCCAGCTAACTACATCAAAAATTAATCCAAACAAGATTAAATGAACCAATAGGATGTAAATATATGTATCATAAGAGTTCTAAAATTTGAATCTCATGTTATCTATATAAATAATATTTATTATGTGTTCTTAATCTTGTACAACTCTTTATAGTGAACATTTCTATACTTTTCAAATCATTTCATGAACTACACCAACTAACTACTAGTGAGCATCTACATTTGATAGTAAGAAAAGAACACATTTGTTTGGAAATCAAACAAGAAAAGAGCTCTATAATTTGTATAGTCTTTTATTCTGATTTTATGTAATTTATACAATGTATTATATATAATTGTTCTTAATAAGAAAATTTTAGCCTTTTCCCATATGTTATGCACAAAAACATTATTTGAATTATAAAAAATTATATTTTATTTTTTCTACAATTCACTCTCCTTTTTTATTATTTTAAATATGTAAGATATCAATATTAGCTCTTACAATTTAGCTCAACTTCAGGTGTTTCTCCTTAAAAACATTTATTTTGTGATTGAAAATGACACATTAGCCATGGTTTTACTTTTTAATAGCAGACTATAAACAAAACAATAAAAAAATAAGATATTAATCATTACTCAGCATGAGAGACTTTCACTTCTAATGGCAAGGAGTGGATTCTTTTATCTTTTATTTTAATATACACGGGCTCAAAAATAAGAGTAGAATGAATATGATCTACATAAAAAGGCTAACCTATACTATGTTTTGTAACACTGACAAGATACATTCTATAAAGTCTTATATCCAATAATACTTATAATAATCTGGGAATATATATTTAAGAATATAGATATTTGCCTTTATGTCTAGGAAAATATAACTAGTAGATGTAATGTCAGACTATGTAATTATTTCATTAAAAAAAAAACATAATTATTTTGTAAAATTATATAAAAAATCTGAAATTATAAAAATTAAGGGAGAGGTGTAATAAATGGTACAACCTATCTTGGCACCCATATGACACCTAAATGGTGCCATGCTGACACTTAAAATTTATAGTCATAGTTAGCTCAAAGTAATAATAATTTAATTTTAGATTTATAGGGTGTGATGTGTTAATATGGTGTGAAAACAACATTTACCATATAAATGTTCATGATATATCCTTCTCAAAGTGAAACCAATAGGTGATAATTAAAATCCCAAACAAATAATTAGTGGGAGCTAAATGTGGGACATTTAAACTTTAGATAGTAATGCTCAACCCATGTTATGCATGAAATTTGTTTGAGGTGATAGAGAAATAACACCTAACCATTATGCATTTAAAAACATGTTTTTATCATTGAATGAAACCATACCTATATTGAATAACACCTAACTATTTTAGATTTCAAGGATCCTAGACCTATTTGTGTCACAATAGTTTACATTTGCCTTGATGTTTAAGAGGAAGAAAAAATGTGGTTCATTAGAGGAATCCATCTATTAGGATATTTTGGACACTAAATAATCATATATTTAAAGCCTATCATGCCCATACAAGATTAGTAGCCCTAAATTCTATCTTCTCCATACTTGAACTTTGACATGCTATTAAAAATCTTGAATTAAAATTTTCATCCTATGTAATTATGGATAATATGTATCTTATCATTTTACAATGACAATTGAATATATATCATTTGAAATGGATTTACAAATTCATAACAAATGATGCATGCTATTAACTTTTACAATAAAAATTATGCAAATAGAATAACAAATTGAAAGAGAAAGATAAAATTTCACAAGACAATACTCAATATAGAAAAAGGAATAATATTGGATTACCATTCAAAAGCTAAAGAAGCTATAAATATACATTAAAAACTTGAAATTACTACACACATGGCAATGGAACCTTCATCAACTAAAAACGTATCCATTCAAACTCAATAGACTATAATTGAAATGGAGCATGCTATGAGGGATGTCAAAAATAATAGGTTATCCATTCGAGGTGTGTTAAAGAAATGGGGAATCCTTAAAATCTTACCTGGATATTGGTTGTTGGGTATTATAACTATAAAAATAAAGGACCCAACAACAATTTTGGTATATGAGGAAGAACATGAGTTTTTTCAATGGTGCAAAGATATGATTGAACTTGGTCATGTAATTGAAAGTATATAAGTCAAGTCATATTTATCCAATGTGTGTGAAAATAGGCCCAACCCTTTCAAGGATATAATATCTATATAGTATTGGTGGGGTAGCTTTAAGAAGAGGCATCCAAACTTGTCCATTACATCAACAAAATATTGGATAAAGATAAAGCATTATAGATAAGGCCTTCCATTTTATATGTATTTTAAAATAATTTGGAGAAGGTATATTAATATAACCACTATGGACCTTAAAAATTTATAACTATGATGAAATTGGACTGTAGCTTGGTAGGTACACAAGTATATGAGTCCTAGAAAAAAGAGGAAGTCTATGTTTTCATCACATAATTTTAAAGAGTAGGGAATGGATCACCATTATTGATTGTGTTAATGCAACAGGGAAAAGCATTCCTAGATTCTATATTTTCAAAGGGAAAAGATAGCTAAAGAATTACATTGCACTCTTTGAACTAGGAGCATGTATGGCAACCTAACCCCTTTCTTGGATGACCAAATAATTATCTCGTAGTTGGATATACCATTTCAAGACATCAATACTAGGTAGAATTTCTTCTACCAATAAGAACTTGCTAATATTTGATGGGCATAAGATCATGTAGCAATGAAATTTTTTGAAGCAATAAGGAGTTTGGGAATTGGCCTCTAACTTTTCCAACACACATTTCCTACAGATTAAAACCAATGGATTTGAGTGTCTTCTCACCATTTAAAAATAATTTATAATGTAAAATGTCATTTTGGATGGCTCAAAATAATAAACTTGAGATCAATGGGATTGAGTTGGCTGAGTTGGGCAGCAAAGCTTTCAAGAAGGCTATGCATATATAAAATATAAAATCATGTTTTTAGAGGACATGTATATGGATACATAACATATCTACACTTGTACAAGACATGCCATGAAATCAAGCATTTAAATTTGGAGATAAATATGATAGGATTGCAATTCAAAACATCATGTGCTTAACTAGACATGCAGAGGATAAAATAGATGAAATCATTAAACTTCAAAATGAAGGAGATGGATCAACTCAACATGACAATATAAATTCAATTTTACCTAGTATCAACAAAGTCACACATGTAACCCAAACATAAGAGTGTACTGAAGAAGATGAAGAAATGGATCAAATAAATTATCTATCTAACATTTGATAACATGTTCTTAGAGAGGGGTTGAGCATGCTTCATAGATAAGCCAACCAGACTGGATCAAGGAAAGGTTAACACAACTAGGTGTATATTTGAAATTTTCCAATGCAGGCATAACACTTTCAATTCCATCCCCTCATGTAACTCTATCTAATGAAGAAGTGATGTACTATGTTTGTGGTGATGTAATTAAACTTAGGTAAATAGAAGATATTGTAGAATATGGTCAAGCTAAATAATATATATAAATCTCAAATTTAGATAGTTTCCTTAAAATTCCAATAGAGAGGTTTGTGAAAATTCTTGTCATTTATTAAATGTTGCAGTGAGATTGAGTAAGTAGTCTCAAAATTTAACTACAGGTAATTTTTTTTGAAATGCTTCATGACCAACAACATGAAATAAGGATTTAGAGGATATTAAGGCTTGGAAGAGAGAACAAATATAAGAAAATAAAAAATTAAGAATAATTAACATGAATTTAATGGAGAAAAAAAAAATGAGTTGAAAAGGAAAGAAAAAGGACAAATTAAAATGGAAAAACATGAGAAGGAGAAAAAGAAAGATAAACATTAAAAGGAAGGGAATATGAGAAAAAAATGAAGCAAATGGAGAGATAGAGAAGGAAAAAAACATAGAAAATTTATTTTTAAACAACATTGAATTATGATGGAAATGATGAACAATTATGTTGCTTCCTTTGAAAACACAAGGAATTATAGGTAGGTAGTCCACCTAATCGAACTAATCATTCTCAGGTGACAAGTTGATCTCAGTAAGGGTGAGCATTGAAATTGAAAACAATGACAAGTGGTATGATCAAGAATCTAGCAATATCAACGGCATTCAAAAATATCCCAACAAAATGTTTGAAGCAACAAGCTAAAGGAATAAAGTGGAAAAACACACCACCATGCAATTATGAAAATAATGAAATATTTCCCCCTCATATGATTTGACGGGTTCACATTTGGATGTTTTTATAAGTGGAAGTTCGATAAACTATAAGTATGAAACTCTTTATATGGATTTTGAAGACTAAACGAAGGATTTTTTTATATGTAACAAGCTATTATGCGAGAGCGGCCTTGTTTTACACCTTAGTTCGTTTAGTCACTTCAATGTTATGCCATGTGAACTATTTATCATATAAATAATAGTATTCTTTATTTTTTCTATTTAAATTATCAAGTATTATTATAATATTGGAATAAACTTGTTTGTGTGATTCACATTAGCATAATCGTACTTGAATTTAATTGAAACAGAGATTTAATACCCTCACCAATAAGTCTTAGGAGATGAAGTGCAGGAATGGTCTTCTTCATGCCCAATATGCCATCCTTAATAATAAAAATATATTTATATGAATGTGATATATATATAATTAATTAATTTGTGCACATGATTCTTCTTTTAATATTATTTATGTTTAAAAAAATATAAATAAATAAATAAAAGATATTTGATTGAATTGTATTTATTCAAATAATTATTCTTAAAATATTATTCATGCTTAATTAAATAGAAGATTTAATTATAAATCAGAAATAATGAACTCCAAACAAAGATCAAAGATTTATGAAAAGCAGGAAACAAAAAAAATTATAACACATTTTGGCTAATGGCCTTAATGAGGTTTTAAAAACATCACATATAAATCCATTGTTAACAGGGATGGCAAAATGAACTATAAATAATGCATACAGTATCCGAAATTAATAATGTTTAAAAATATTAGTACAAAAATAAATGTAAAACGAACATCTCACAAAATGGGCACAAACATAATGTATTTTACTATCTGCCATCTTTCATTTTTTATCAAATATAAGCCTAGATGTAAAAAATACAAGCCCAAATCAACGAGGTTTATACACATTGAGAAAAGAATAACTAAAATTACTTATAGATTCAAATTCTCGATTAAGATAGTAACCGTCGTGATAACTTATTAAAATCAAATGCAAGACGCACACTATGATCACATTGATTAGAAAACTTAGATTACTTCTATTCTTGTAATTCTTTGAATCAATCCTATAAAAGCAAAGATAAGGAACTAGGTTAAGCACATTTAATTGAAAACATAGACGATGAATTTAAAGAGTGAGTAAGTTACCTAAATATAAATGCAGACATTCCAATCGTGGCCTTCATAAGCATTAGACTTAATAACATATTTCCATTAGCTTGTGGGATCTATGTTTTCCAAAATAATCTTCTTGGTGCTATTAAGGATGTCTTTTAACAACCCCTCCTCAGGTCCTATGTTTATTTCAAACTTAGATCAAACAAATCCACCTAAATTTGAACAACAAGACTTCAAAAAAAATTGATCTGACCGAGAAAGAAAAATAAAATAAAATGGCACATTTTATTTACCAAGCCCAGTATGACCAATCGGGAAAAGGGGATATCGAGAATAGAATTGTCACTGCAGTAATGAAAGATAGGAGGTGAAGGGAGTGATGAGTTTTTAGTGATTACATAAGTAGATGAATATCTTCAATGAGCTCTTTGACTTAATCCGGTGTTGGAAAATATTATGCCTACGCCCTTGGCACTTTTCACATGTATACCTTATCCACCATCGAGTTGCTTTCCCTATCATAGGTTATGGTTTTGCATTTCACTATCTTGGCATCTAGTGTGCTCTTTATGAACAAATTATTATCACAACCAGTATTGTTAGCATTGGTTGCATAGATGAGAGAGGACATTTTCCGATTAGGCAACGCTTTACCGTTGTACCATAGAGGATGGAAAACTCTTGTCCAACATGCCATTATATGAAACTTCATATTCAAAAAATATGGAGGTTTGAATATTCTTGTCCAACATGTTTGTGTCAACGTTGGTGATCTAAGGAGTGATATTGCCCACACACTCATTGGATATGAACTTGAATTACCTACACTGCAGTTGTTACCTTTGATATAGTGCATCTTCTCTTCTCTTTCAATAGTGATGCAAATTCAAACTAATACATGGAAATTCAAAATAGTTAGGTATGATTTAATATAAGGATGGTTTCATTCAATGTTCATAATAAATTGTTTGATATATGTTAGTGATGTGTTATTGATTTTTTATTTCGAATATAGTGCATGTATAATGTGGAATGAGCACTATTAATTAAAATTTGAATGTCCTATATTTGGATCCCACTATTTTTTTTAGACTTTTAATTATCATTTATGAATTTGATTTTTAAAGAGGCTCTATAATGACACCTTGCATAGTAACCATTACATTGATGTCATGTTGACATGTCACACCTTGAAAATATAGAATTAAATAGTCGACACTCCAAACTATCTATCAAAATAAATTTTAAGTATTAACATGACACCATTTACATGGCATACCGGTGTGATGTAACATAGAAAGAACTACCCAACCAGATGTCGATGGGCAACATTCTTATCTATCCACATGAGAGATCGTCATAAACACTCGTTCCTAAAATAGAATAGTTGGATTTCCACATGTTTGACTCAAATAAGTCAAGGGGAGAATTAATCTAAAATATTGAGCAACCGCAACATTGTTAGCTATAACTTATTGTCAAGAAGGAAAATATTACATATTTACAAACTCTAACAATAAATTATAAAATTAAATAATAAATAAAGACAAAAACCACAATGAAACTATAAATGATATTTCTTTATTTACATAAATAATATGAAATGCTTTTTCCCCATACAATTATTTATAAAGACTTTTTTTCTTCTTGTATCTCTTCTTCTTGTAACTATTTGACACATTTATTTTCTTCTTGTATGATAAATAATATTAAATAATATTTCCATTTAACTTTGCTAACAAACATGGTTGCATCTATTTAAAGCACCATTTTCTTGTAAAATAATTTTTGATGAAATAGTTGAAAAAATATTTAAATCTACCACAAAATAAATGAGAATGTTTAAAAAATAAAAAGAAACGTTTGAGAGACTTAGATAATAAAGAATTAGCAACATGTAAAATTAAAAACTTATATCGTACATGCATTCATTGGTTTAAAATGTACCCAACAAATTGTGAGGGTTTAATTATGTAGGAATTCTAAAATATGGATTTTAATTATACAAAATATTAAACTTTATATAGAATATTTGTAAACAATGAATAACCAACACTAATTATTCATTATTTATATAATAAATAACAGATAAAATATTTTATTCATACACAATTCAATGAAAGAGACATAATGCTCTATTGTATTTTAATTTTAATATAGACTAATCTTATATTTATGCTAACTTTTTATTTATAATTATTATCAAATCTTGTTATTTTTAATACTTTACACATCAGTTTGGATGGGTTAAATAATTGTCCCTTATGGCCATACATATATGAAAGAAATATTGGAGGTGATATAAAACTACAAGTTCACACCTAATTATAAACGAAGTAAAATTTAAATTTTTATGAAAAGTAGAAAAAACTATAAATATAATTTTATACCATTTGGTGATTCTACTTGTACCTTAAAATGTCTCAAAAATATATAAACTATAAAGGTTGGAAAATTCTTGTCCAACATGACATTATATGAAACCTCATTTTTTATAAATTATAGAGGTTGGAAAATTCTTGTCCAACATGTTTGTGTCAACATTGGTGATCTAAGGAGTGATATTGCCCACACACTCATTGGATATGAACTTGAATTACCTACACTGCAGTTGTTACCTTTAATATAGTGCATCTTCTCTTCTCTTTCAATAGTGATGTAAATTCAAACTAATACATGGAAATTCAAACTAGTTAGGTATGATTTAATATAGGGATGGTTTCATTTAGTGCTCATAATAAATTGTTTGATATATGTTAGTGATGTGTTATTGATTTTTCATTTCGAATATGGTGCATGTATAATATGGACTGAACCCTATTAACTAAAATTTGAATGTCCTAAATTTGGATCCCACTAATTTTTTTGAATTTTGAATTATCATTTATCAATTTGACTTTTAAAAAGGCTCTATAATGACACCTTGCATAGTAACCATTACCTTGATACCATGTTGACATGTCAAACCTTGAAACTATTTATCGGAATAAATTTTAAGTATTAGCATGACACCATTAACATGCCATACCAATGTGAAGTCAAGGTGTACCATTTTTATTATCTCTAATTTAAACACTTAAAAAAACTATTTTTTACATATTACCCTGAAAGGAACAAATAAATAATTAGAAACCCTTGTCAACATGAAAAAATAATCAATTAACACAAATTATTTTATAAAACCATATCAATAATGCCTCAATAAATTGTTATAAACCTAAAATAATGTAATTATACACCACTCAATAAAAATTATTTTTAATATAGAAATATTTATCTAGAATTAAATACTATTAAAATTTCTTTATTCCTTAACAAATACTCTAAACGAAATAAAGCATCAAGAAGAAACCTTGCTCCCATGAAAAAGCAAACTATTACCATATGTTTATGTCATAAAGTAATGCCACAGCATCAATAAGTAACCACAGGCCTAGCATTATGCAGCATTTAATACAATTTTTTTTTAAAAATTATTTGTTTTCAAAAATAGGCAGCATAAAAATATAAAATGCATAATTTAATATAATTATCTTTTTTAATATTATTTATTTTTAAAACTATGAAACATAGAAATATAAAATGATATTTTTATTAATACGTTTTAAAATATGTTACTATAAGTTTTATTTGATCAATTTTTATTTTTATATTTTCTATTTTAATCAATAAAAACTTTTAATAAGATATATCATTATAAGAATTTTAAAACTTATCATTTAAAAAATAAAAAATATTCTTTTGTATATTTTCATGAAATATTCTAATATATTAATTAGAGCAAAAACTAACATTAAATATAATAAGATGTATATTTGATTTGAAATATATGATGATGGTCGGCAGGATTATTAATTAATGCCAAACATTGGCTAAATACTTGTATGGTAAGAATTCAATATTAATCACTATAAGCTAACAGATTTGTATTATTTTAGAAGATTTAATATCAATTTCTCATTTACTGGATGATGTTGAAAAATTATCTGAACGCAAATCGTATAAATACAATGCAGTTATAAATCGTACTCGACAGATGAATAAAGCAACATGAAAGGCACTAAAATATTTATTATTCTACATAAATATTTTTCATGACAATACCTATTAAATTCTTCAAATAAATTAAGAACCTTTCCGAAATTAATGGCTCTCAATCTAAATTTATTTCATTCAAAACCACCTCTTCGAAATTAGTGGCTACTAAACTAAATTTGTTTTCATCATTTACAGTACTATTATTCCACTTCAAATGATAGTGCAAACCACTAGAAAAACAAAATTAACATATACAAAACTATGCCATTAGATAAGAACAACAAAACATTCAATAAACTATAAATACTTATTAAACAATGTCACTTACGATGCCATAAACATTACATACTTATTATACTGGTTTAAAAGTAGTTCTAGCATTACAACTTAAGATTGATTCAGCACCATTCAACGAAGACCAAATGCTGCACTTGTAGAACAAATTCAAAATAGCATAGACAAACATCAAATAAACATAACTCCATTACTTGATGCCAATTCAATACATTCTGAATTCTTAGTTAGTGATTTATTTTTATATATTTAAATATAACACAATTATTCGCCACTCCTTAAAAAAAATATAATGCTAAACACTAGTCAAATACATCCATGATAAAAAGTCAATTTTACTTTATCATTATTACATGTCACATATTTTATTTGTCTAGCATATTTATTAGTTATGATATTGACACTTTTAATGAATGTCCAAATTATTCATTATACTTTTTTATTTAATAATTTTAAGGTTGGGTTTTGTAATTTTAACCTTGGGTGTTTATGTTTTTGAGGAGTATCAATTCATTCATATTTATTAAATTTAAAAAAAAATTAAAAAAAGAATTTTAAGTTTACAATGTATATTGTATATTTTAAAGCATTCATTTAAAATTTATTATTAAATATCATGAAGTATGATGTCAAACATGTTAGTTTTTATGATCAGAATTGAAACAATCAGATAATGCAACATAATGAATACTGATCACAACAAGATAAATCTGATTTACTCTTTAGAAGTCTAATCTGACTTATGAATTATGCAAGTGAGAGGAAAGAGACGCATATCTTTCAATCTCCTCGTCGACCTCCACCAAACAAATCATGTCTTAAAAAATACAAGCAATTGGGCTAGAAGTGGGAGCCCGATGCTGCTCCTTAAACATCAACACTCCCTCCCAACGAGGGAGGATACTACCAGCTGCATAAGATATATCACCTCATCGTGATGCCAACCACAATGGCTATAACAATGTATAGTATGTACAAGTGTTCATCACTTACATGACATCCACCATGGTTCTCCTAGAGGGTGGAATCAAGGGATTTCACCTTGAACTTCTCTCATAGAGAAGAACTTGTTATCAAGGGATTTCACCTCAAACTTCTCTCACAGAGAATAACTTGTTATCAAGGGATTTCACCTCGAACTTCTCTCACATAGAAGAACTCATTATCAAGGGATTTGACCTCAAAATTCTCTCACAGAGAAGAACTCGTTGTCAAGGGATTTCACCTTGAACTTCTCTCACAAAGAAGAACTCATTATCAAGGCATTTCACCTTGAACTTCTCTCACAGAGAAGAACTTGTTATCAAGGGATTTCACTTCGAATTTCTCTCACAAAGAAGAACTCATTATCATAGCTTTGGTAGCTTCTATAATATATTTGTTCTTCCATTTTACAACACCATTCTATTGAGGATTTTAAGGTATGTATAACTCCCTCTTAATCCCTGCTTCAATGCAAAAGTTATAGAATTCTTCAGAGGTGTACTCCCCTCCAATGTTGGATCTCAAAACTTTGATTCTCTTCCCAAATAAGTTCTCTACCTGAGCTTTAAACTCTTTGAACCTTTCAAGTACATCTTTAGATTCCATGGCAAAACCTTCGCAGGTACCTATATGCTCCTGGTTGAATTGTAGAAGACTCGTGACCATCTTCTCCATGATAGGTAGAGCTCAAAAGTGTAGGTGAGCCAAATTTAGATGCCAAAGATCACACAAGCTTAAAGAATCATGTACTAATGCCTGAAGTGGACAAGTGATCAACCTATAGAGGATCTCATGTCTAACTCCAATTACTCGAGTAGTTTTGAAGTTGGAATTCTTCATCCACATATCATCGGTGCATCTACCCCATACAACATCAAGTAGAGACCCTGATAGATGGTTTAAAAAATATGAATTTCCACTACTCTACTTTCCCATTGATGATATAACCTTTATTTGACCATTCCAACTATTGAGAATAACATCATAGAACCCAAAGCATATAGAATTAGATAGTGATACATTGTCCATGTAGCTAATTTTAGGGGGTATTTGCAGTCCATCCTTGAGAGCTACAATGGTATTGTTTTCTACATGAGCTATTTGAATGGGGATGAGGCATAAAATCTTGCAAACCCACATTACTATTTTCACAAGTATCTGTTCCTTTGTTGCAACTGATACACACCCTTTCAATGGAGGGATCTGATCTACTGCTTTCTAGTACCACTTTGATTGTGATGAATTTCTTATAATCTTGAAAAAATGTTTCCTTATTCAAAGGCTTATACCTTTGCATCTCTTTGTTGATCGCCTTTGGCTAAGCAACATTTTTCAAGCTTCGAACGCTCTGATCAAACTACTTGCACGCTTCTTTGGCTTTGGACTTTGACTTCACTCTCTTCCCATTGCGTTGCACTTTCTACCATGCTTGGTAACTCTATGGTATTTTAGGTAATGAATGAAGGATCCTTCAGCTCAGGTATGCTACGTCATTTTTGATCTTTTTTTTCTTTCTAGGCATTGATTAACTTTCAGTGGACTGCTATTTCATTTGTTGTAAGTCTCTACTATTGTCACGCTATAGTCTCTTTTGTAAATTGCACTTCTACTATTCATCAATTTTTTTTTAGATTTGATTAGGAAGATGGAAGGCTTCAAACTTTTACTTGCTTTGGAACCAATGTGTCTTTGGCTTCTTCACTTGTTGCATGTCCCACAAATCCCACCACTATCTGCCTTGGCCTACTTTCCTTGTTGCACATTCTACCCTTTGAATAGATTGTTGTGCATCTCACCTCAAGCATACATCTAGTAGGACAAGTAACTCATCTCTCCCAAGTCACGTGTTGATTTTAGACTTTTGTAATTGTCCAAGTTAACCTGGATCTGATACCATGTTAGTTTTTATGATCAAAATTGAAACAATCAGAAAATGCAACATAATGAATAATGAACACAACAAGATAAATCTGATTTACTCTTTAAAACTCTACTCTAACTTATGAATTATGCTTCTTATTGAATTATCTTGAACAATGAGAAATCACTCTATATATATACAAGTGAGAGGAAAGAGATGCATCTCTTTCAATCTCCTTATCAGCCTCCACCAAACAAATCATATCTTAAAAAATACACGCAGTTGGGATGGAAGTGGGAGTCCAACGCTGCTCCTTAAACATGAACAAAACATTCATTTAAGGTTTAATTAAAAGGTTAATTACAAGCAAAATTCAACATTATGTTTTTATAACAATAAAATAATTAAAAATTAACCTTAGTTTTGAATTCTAAAACACTAGATAATCATAATAGTGTATAGTTATGAAATGGGTTGGTTTTTGATAGTTACACATAGTTCTTATTATTATTTATTATTATTATTATATTAAAAATTCATGCAATTGATGTAGAGACCTGTCTTTCAAAGGCTATATATTTTTACTTGTTAACTTGATTGATCTCTCCTTCATGAAAGACTGAAGATAAAGAAAATATGCATATAGTCATAACCTACTTTATTGGTTATGGATTATTCCTAGATATTTGGTGAACCATACAAGATCATGTAAGGGTCTAAAATTGTATTCTACTATTGTTAGTCATATGAAAAATAACACAAACTAGAGAACTTTATGATCGAATATGAACTTCAATTGAAACTCATCCAACATCATGACTTTGGTATTTATAGGATATGATTAAAACATGAGCTTTCATACAAATTTTATTATTAAAAAAAAAAGTGTTATTTATATAAGCGACAATTAACTCTAGGTATATTTTTTAAAATTTTTGTATGCCACCTCTATTTTTAATTTCAGGTTTATTTAAAATAATTATACAATGTTTTTATTAATTCAATAGAATCAACTTAAATGTTATTGTTTTCACATAATTATGGGCATTGTGTCTACTAATATTTTTTTTTACTAGACTATGTGATTTATCCTCTAGTATTATAACAAGTTCAACTCTTGGAGGAATATCTTTATGAATTTTTATTGGGGTTTTAAATTATTATTTGGGACAATATTATGTGATTGAATAACACATATAAATATTCCAACAAGATGAGGAGGAATTGCATAAAAGAACAAGACTATGTAGTAGCTATAGATGTAAGTGGAACACTTAGCCGTAATTAGCATGAATGTCACAAATCAAAGACAAACACAAGATGGAGAGGAAATAAAGGAATAAAAAGAACATAAATAATAATTTTAAAAAAATGAAAAACATTAACAACAATAATCAACGGATAAAAGGATGGTTTGGGCTTTAGAGGGAAGGAATCAAGGAATTGAGATTGAAGTTTTAGAGTATGGAGATAGTTTAAACCCAAATGAGTCGATAGACTAATTAAATATTATGAAAAAAAAATTGAATGAAAGATTTTGAGAAAAGACAAGAAAATAAATTTTTCATGCATAAAATTGAAGGGTCATGCAATTATTTGGTGGCATCACCTACAAAAAGAGAAAATTAAAAAGGATAAAGAAAAGATCAAAACATAAATAAAGATAGAGAAGAAGCTAAGAGATAATTTTTTTCATGTAGACTAGGCATAAACCCTATTCAGAAGATTTCAAAATTTAGGGAAAAAAGTTCAAAGTATACAAGAATATACATATGAATTTTATAAGCTTTCCATATGAGTAGAGCATGACAAAACAAAATAATTGATGATTGTAGAGTATGTAAATAGTTTAAATTTTTATATTCAAGATAAACTAAGCATGTATAACATAATTTTCATGGAGGAGGCTCATCAATTAGCTTTGAAGTCAGAAAAAAAAAAAAAAAAAGATTTTAGAAGATCAACTAGGCCAAAAATATGATAATTAACTCTAGTAAGAGGGTGAGGTGGTTTAATTCCACTAGAGGAGGATCACCCAATATTATAGAAAGATAATAGGATAGTTGATAAGCATTTCTATATCCACAAAGGTGAATATGATTTCATATAGGTAGAGGCTATGATGGTGGTATATAATGGAATGGTCCACACAGGCCTTATATTTGTTAGAGATGTATAGAAGGGCACATAGAATTTGAGTGTCCACACTATCAAGTAAATTAAAGGAAGAAATAGGATCACCAAGAGTGAATTTGGTTTAGGTTGAAATAGAAGAAAATAATACAGAGGTTGTAGCAGAAGACATCTAAGAAAAAATATCACGATAAGGAAAAAAATGATAGATCTAAGGAAAGAACATCTATAAAATAAATATAATGGTTTTTCTTTTTTGCGTATACATATTTTCCTAACAAGGTGCACTTCATGACATAAAATAGATGGTGGTAGTTTTGAAAATATGGTTGCTAAAGAAATGGTATAAAAACTAGGTTTGCAATGTATAAATCATTTTTATCTTTATCAAATTTCATGATTTAAGAAAGAGAATTAAGTTATATGAGATAAAATATGTTTAATCAATATTTATATAGTAAAAACATACAAGAATGAAATATGATGTGATGTTATTTTAATAGATGCATGATATCTATTATTGAGGAGGCCATGTTAATATGATAGAAAAATAATTCTTGATGGAGCAAAGAATACATATACTTTATGGAAGGGTGGTATAAATATAGTTTTATTACATCTTAAAGAAGAAGGGCATTCAAAAATCATGTTTTCCACAAAACAATTTATCAAAGACATGAAGATAATAGGTTATTATATGCATTAATAGAAAATAAATAAGACACATGAGTGGTGCAAATATAAGGAGACATAACATTAGTGTTGAAATAATATACATATATTATACATGATGAGTTACTAGATGGTTTACCACCAAATATAGATATTCAACGCCATATTGATTTGATTTTAGGTTTAGATCTACCCACTCTAATAACTTATAGAATGAGTCTAATAGAATATGCACAATTAAATAAACATGTTATTGAATTAGTGAGAAAGTGTGATGTAAAGGAGAGCATGAGTTCATGTGAAACACCAACATTGCTACCACCAAGGAAATATGAAACATTGAGGATGTGTGTGAATAATATAGTAATCAATAAAATCACATTAAATACATATTTCCTATACCTCATTTAAATGATATGATGGATGTGAGCTTGTAAGAGAAAAACACTTTACTAAGATTGATATAAGAAGTGGTTATTATTATATTCATATTTATGAAGGAGATGGATGGAAAATAACATTCAAGACTAGGGATGGCTTATACTAGTGGATGTTGATGCCATTCAAATTATCTGATGTACCCAACACATTTATGATAGTGATAAACACAATGTTATGATATTGCGTTGATAAATTTGTGGTGATTTATTTTGATCATATTTGACATTCAATAAGAGTAAAGAGGAACATTTAAGGTATTTGAGAATGGTGTTAGAAATGTTAAGAAAAAATAATCTTTATAAAAATCTGAAGAAGTGCGAGCTTATACATAATAGTTTGGTATTTTTAGAGTTTGTAGTTTCATCAAATGGTGTAAAAATGGATGAAGAAAAAGTAAATATAATTATTATGTTCCCTATTTCAAGAAGTATAACAAAGGTAAGAAGTTTCCATTGTTTATCAAATTTTTATAGCAAGTTCATTAATAATTTGTAGTAGTATTTTTTCACCAATAACAAAATAAATGAGGGGGAAATAATTTGTGGACAAGGGCAACAGCATAAAACTCTAAAAAAATAAAGAATAAGATTGCCAAAAAAACTCTATTTTAATTTTTTTAGATTTTAACAAAGTGTTTAAGGTAGATATTGATGCTTTACATGTTAGAATTGATGTTGTGTTGAGTCAAGAAGGAATACCCATAGCATATTTTAGTGTGAAATTGAATGAGGTAAGAAATAATTATTCTAGGTATGATGTTGAATTTTATGTCATTAAACAAACATTAGGATATTAAAGACATTACCTAGTACCTAAGGATGTTATACTATTTATAGACCATGAGACTTTGAAGTACATGAACACTCAATAGAAGTTAAATAGTAGGCATACAAAGTGAGTGTAGTTTTTGTAGTGATATACTTTTAGTTTAAAACATAAGAAAGCATAATTACATAGTTGATGCTTTGAGTAGATGCGTGAAACTATTAACTAATGTGGTAAGTGAAGTAGATGGATTTGAAGTTGTTAAAGAATTATATGATACTAATCCAAATTTTTATAAGATTGTCAAACAATGCAAGGATCTATTATTAGGTGAGACATGTGCTATTTAAGACAAATACCTTATACATGATGGTTGTCTCTTAAAGTGAAAATAATTATTTATTCCAATTACGTCTCTAAGAGATACTATTACAATAAAATTATATAGTGGTGGTTTGGGTGGACACATTTGTAATAATAAGACAATAGCTTTGGTGGAGGAGAATCATTTTTCGTCAAATATAAAGAGATATGTGGCAAGGTATATTTAAGACATAAAATATGCCAAGTGGCTAAAGACCATACATAAAATATAAGGTTGTGAATATCATTACCATTTCCAAGAGGACTATTGATAGATTTGAGTATAGACTTTGTGTTGGGGTTGTCAAACACAAAAAGAGATAATGACTCAATTTTTGTTATTGTAGATAGGTTTTCTAAGATGGTTCTTGTTATTGCATATAATAAAAATAATGATGTTGCTAAAATAGCAAAACTATTTTTTAACGATGTTGTAAGATTGTATGGTGTTCTTAAATAATTACATTATTTCTTAATCATTTTTGGAGGAATCTTAATAATAAATTGGTAAATAGACTACAATTTATTAGTACATACTAGCCACAAAATGGACAAATGAAATTAGTAAATAGGAATTTGAGAAATTTGTTGAGACGCATAGTTAGAGAGAAGTCAAAGTAATGGGACTTGGTTCACCACACATTAAGTTTGCATATAATAGTTTAGTGAAAAGATTAATAAGGAAACAACTATTTCATATTTTTTATGGAAGAAATCCTAATTACGTTTTAAATTTAGTGCAATAACCAATCATAGAACATGTTAATGATGAAGTTGTAGAGAACATACAATAGTTAAAAGAAGAGGTCAAAAAATAAAATAAAATACAAGAACGTATTGAAAAGTGTAAAATAACAACATATGTAACAAGATGGTCAAAGGTGTTTGAAGATGCATATTTGATAATGGTGTATTTGATAAAAGAAAGATTTTCCAAGGGAACATACAACTAGTTGAAGTACAAGAAAATTGGTTCATGTAGAATTATGAAGAATATCAATGACAATGCTTATGAGGTGAGTTTACCATAAAAAATGATCTCTCTCATATTTTATGTTTCAAATTTAAATAATTTTAATGGAGAAGATGGTGAAGGGGAAGAATATTAAGAAGTGGATTGGAAGCAACATGTGCCAAAGAAGAATAAATAAAAGATAGTGTAGGGTCTAGATAAGAAGACAATGAATGCAAGACAATGAAGTTATAACATGTATTTAGTACAATGGGAAGGGATACAATAAGAAAAAACACTTGTATTTCATAATTAGAGTTTAAAAAGATTGACAAGAACAAATTATAGAAGTATAATTGGGACAATTCACATACGGTGAGTTGCTTTCAACTAGAGGACACTGATGCAGAGACCTATCTTCCGAAGGCCATAAAATTTGACTTGTTAACTCGATTGATCTTTCTTTCGTAAAAAAATAAAAATAAATAAAATATTCATGCAACAATAACTTACTCCACCAGTAGGTGTCAATTTCAAGATTTTTGAAGAGGCATAGGAGATAATCTAAGAGTCTGAAATCACATTATAATATGCTTAGTGATACTAAAAATAATATAAATCAAATAGCTTTGTAACGAGATGTGAGCTTAAGTTGAAATTTACCTAACATTGTAACTTTAATATTTATATGGTATATTTAAAATTTTAAGTCCACATGTAAAAATTATTATAAAAAACAAGTTACTATTTATAACAAGGGCAGACTGCCCTAATAAGTAATTTTTTTTTAGATTTTTTTAATTTTTGCATATCAACTACAATTTCAAGTTGGAGTTTATTTAATTTTCAGCTAGCATATTCTATATGGCTACGAAAACGTAATTTGTATACGGCTAGTCTAGCCATATCAGAACATAAACCATTAACCATACTTGCAAACCAATGCTTGTGTTCTTGATCAAAACCAAAAAACATCCAATTAACGTTTTTGTTCTTACAAGGCACTGTGAAAATGTTGTATGTATGTTTTTCACACTGAACAAAATTGGTCCAAAACATATTGGTGCATCGTGTCATAATCCAAAATTTGTAGTGATAGTGCTATACAATCTCTTTAAACAGGTCCTCAATGAGATCTGCATTCAAAATGGGGTATAAAGAAATACCATACGCAAAATTAGTTACCGGGGGTGTTACTGGCATAGAGGAAGATTAATTAAGTTGGGGGAAGAAGGCGGATTTCATTGGCTGAACTCGTAGCCGCACCTGCTCATGCCATTTTTATATACAGTAATGCAATCGTTTCATAATTAAACAAATACAAATACAGAAAAACAAAGAAGCAGCGTAAACAAGGCCGTTAACCTGCATGTCATGTGATTGCATCTATATATTAACTCAATCATCCTCTTGCATTTTCCGCAACGTTTCCATTTTCGGTCTTCAGCGAGCTTGAAAAGTTGCAAGTCCGGTTCACTTCTTTCGGCGGGTGGCAGATTCTGGAATTCCGAACAGTCGAGATCGGCATGACAGGGGACTATAAATTTTTAGCATATCCTGCGCCTCTTCCGTTCACCAGCAGCGCCGAACAGTACAAAAAAGGGCAGTAAACCTTGGCGATTTGTGCCTCCAAATTGAGCGCCGACCACGCGTTAAAGATGCAGGGAGAAAATCTGCGCACGCGTCAGGACCTCACCTCCTTTCCCTTTGAGCTTCCTCCGCCAGAATAAACCTGCACATTAAAAACCCTCGGCAAAGTTAGCGGGAGAAAAGGCTCAGCCAGAAATCTAGAATATAAAGTTTGCAATTAAGGAGGAGTGTGAGGCTAGCAGCAAAGATATGGAGGATCATTTTAGCAAAATAGCCGCTATAAAAATAAAGTGTTCAAATTCATAACCATTCTCAAGAATACATGCTGAAATTTCTGAATTTGTTTGCTATGGTTATAGATTCCTTCAGTCTGAGGCTTAATATCATTAATCCTAAGCGGCAATCATCTAAAACCTTACAAATCCCAGATAGAAAATCATAAAACGCAAACAACTCGACAAAAACGCCATGGCTTACAAATATATTGTAGAGTCATAGGTAGTGTTTAATTTACAGTCGTAGCTTACCTGTTCTTGAGGCTTAGAGTAGGGTCCCATGTTGCGGATAGTTAATTGTTTTAAGGGGCTGCTACTGAGAATTTTTTTCCTTATGAGCAGTCTCATGCTTTTTAAAAATTTATACAATATATGCTGTTTAGAAAAATTAGGAGTATCTTTTTAAAAAATATATTGTTTAAAAACAAAATAAAAAAATGATTGAATATTAATATACAGTTGGCAACCAAAAAAATAAGAGTAGTCATATCAATCTTCAGCATCCTGCTGCTTTTCACTCCTCCAAAATTTCTTTCTATATAGTAGTTGCTCCTTATTTTAAAGAGTCCATATTTTGTAAGTAATTTTCTTAATTTTCATAATACATAAGACCACAATACCCAAAATTATACAGACATTAACCCTCAACATGGGACACTCTCTTATTATCTAGAAGAAATGGATTATCAAGTTGGAATTGTTCATCTCCCTCTTTGGAAGAAGAAGAGGAAGCCAAGGGCATATAACTCTCCGCACTAATGATCTCCACAAGCTGCAGATCATAAGCAAATGTATATTCTGATAAAGGCAACAATTCTTCAAGCTGCATATGTAAAGCAAAGTCGTCATTAGACGCCTCGACGACTTCTGACAAATTCCACATCGGATTTCACATAAGCATATTGGTTGTTGAATGAAAAACTAATTTCTCTCACCGTGTCTCCACCCTTGACTATCTACCACCGACAGTCCACCATTGACCTCAACTGACATGCTGCAGCTTTATAACTGAAAGTTTTCCACTACCTGCCATTGACAGTCCACTAGCAACACTATTTGATACAACTCTTAGATAGTATAGTCTTAGGTGCCATATGTTTTCCAGTCTTCCATATATGATAGGTAAATGTTGTTGAAAAGTGATGCTGAAGTGCAGTTCACTCAGTTCTATTTTTAGATTATTAGTGTAAATTTAGTTTGCATGAACAATTTTTGTGGAGCTAAATTTAGACAGTTAGTTAATTTTTAGTTAATATATTTTTTAGAAAAAATAAAGCCTTAGAAAGGCTAGAGTTAGTTTTAGTTGATATTACATTCAAATTATTATTTAGATAAATTTAAAATATTTTATTCGATAATTAGAGAAGCATGTTCACATGCAATTCTATTAATACATTGTAATTGATCTTTATTTTCAAGAAGAAGGAGAATGATTCCATGTTTTTGAAGAAGAAGTATTTTTTATTCTTGCAATTCTTATTTCTTTTGTATTATGAATATTGCATATATTTGTATGTGATTTAATTTAACATTCTACATCTGGTATCAGAGCCAAGTTTTTTTCTTTTGGGTTAAAGATTTAGTAGTTGGAATTTTGCCCAAAATTTATCATGTCAAATTCTAACTCCTTGCCCATTCTAGAATTTGATGGAAATGAGTATAATTATTGGTGTATCAAAATGATACTTTTTTGATAAGAAAAAATTTGTGGGAGATTATTGAATCAAGTTATACAGAGCCAACTAATTGGAATGCCCTTACAACAAATAATAAAACAGCTAAGAAGGAGTCTAAGAAGAAGAATGCTCAAGCCTTATTTCATATTCAAATAGCTCTAGATAAGAGCCTATTTTCACGAATTGCAGGAGAAAAGATAGTAGAGGATGCTTTGGAGACTCTAAGAGAAGCTTACCAAGGTAGCGATCAAGTCAAAGTTGTCAAGTTATAGACATTGAAGAGAGAATTCGAGAATTTGAAGATGCAAGAAGCTGAAAGTGTGAGTACCTATTGTGTCAGAGTAAAAGATGTGGTCAATAAGATGGCTACACTTGGTGAAATTGTGAACAATGAGGTTTTGATCGAAAAGGTGTTGAGGACTCTCGCACCAAGGTGGAACCATGTTGCCATAATCATAGAAGGAAGAAAGAATTTGTCCACCCTTCAATTTGATCATCTAGTTGGATCTTTGATGTCTCATGAAGAAAGATTGAGAGATTCATTTGGGAAAAGTGATAAGAAAGCTTTTTCCTCCAAATTACAAATCACAAAGAATGAAGATGCCAATAGTAACATCAAAAGTAATCATGGCCAAGGTAGAGGCTAGAATCAAAATTACTGAAGAGGAAATAGAGGCAGAGGTGGTTTTCGAGGAAGAGATGGTTTTAGAGGAAGAGGTAGAGGCTGATTTATTAAAAGAAATATCCAGTGTTATCATTTAATAGGTATGGCCACTTTAATTATGAGTGTAGATTAAAAGAAGGTAATAATGATAAAAGCGTTCATTATGCTCAAGAAGGTGATGAGAATCCTCCAGATAACTTATTTTATCTTATGACAAAGCTAAAAATATTTCTAAAGATGTTTGGTATTTAGATTTGAGATGTTCTAACCACATGTCAGGGAATGAAAAACTTTTTTTATAATGGATGAAAGTTTTAAATCTAAGATCAAGCTTGGTGATGACAAATCATTGGAGGTTGCTGAAAAAGGAGCTATGGAAGTCCATACAAAAAAAGGTATAATGAGTGTTAAAGACATTTATTACACTCCAAAGTTAAAGCATAATTTGTTGAGTGTTGGAAAATTATGTGAGAAGAATTATAAAGTTGTAGTTGAAAATCAACAATGTATAATTTATGATAAGAATCATGGAAATAGGGTGGTAACAGTTGTGCCTATGACAAAGAATAGGATGTTTCCATTGAAGTTTGGTGAACATAACAAGAACCTTGTCAATATGGCATATGAGGATACAAGTTGGTTGTGGCATCTCATGTATGGGCATTTAAATTTTCATAGTTTGAAAATTCTAACATCAAAAGCATTAGTTTTTGGTTTACCTAAGGTTGAAGAGAACAAGGAAGTTTATGAAGGATGTGCTAAAGGAAAACATGCAAGAGAGAAATTTCCAAAAGGTAATGCATGGAGGGCTCATTATCCACTCCAATTAGTTCATTCAGACATTTGTGGTCTTATGCAGACAAAGAGTTTGGGTAAGTAATCATATTTTATTACTTTTATTGATGATTACTCATGACAGTGTTGGGTTTATTTTTTAAAGACCAAAGGTGAAGCTCTTGAGACATTCAAGAGGTTTAGATCCCTTGTAGAAAATGACAAAGGGTACAAAATCAAATGCTTAAGGACTAATCGCAGAGGAGAATTTTGTTTAAAATCCTTTCAAGGTTATTGTGATATGCATGGAATTAGAAGAGAACTCACCATTGCATACACACCTCAACACAATGGTGTAGTTGAAAGGAAGAATCATACAGTGGTAGAGATGGCACGAAGCATGCTAGAAACAAAGGGATTAAGCAATTATTTTTGGGGAGATGTATTTGCTACAACAGTATATATTCTCAATTGGAGTCCCACTAGTGTACTTGACAGGATGACTCCATATGAAGCCTGGTATAAGAAAAAGTCAAATGTTAATTATTTCAAAGTTTTTGGTTACTTAGCCTATGTTCATGTTCATGATCAAAAGAGGCAAAAGTTAGATCCCAAAAGTGAGTCATGTATTTTTGTTGGATATAATGAGAAAAGTAAGGCTTAAAGGTTGTATAATCCTCTCACTAATAGGCTTATTGTGTCAAGAGATGTGTTTTTTGATGAAAGGGGAGTTTATGGTCATCAAAAAGGCCATATGGATAAGTCAAAATATTTTTAAAATGAAGTTATTATGGATGATATTGATCATGGGCATCCCACTAATATTTATGTTGCAAGTGCTACAAATCCACCAAGTAACCCCTCATCTAGTGTTCAATTCCAAGTGTAAGTCCAGATTCAAGTCCTAGTTCTACAAGGAAGGTAAGAAGATTGAGTGACATTTATCCAAGGAGTTCAAATCAAGCACATGAATACAATCCAAGAGGTGAGACAATGAATTTTATTTTACTTACCAAGGCTGATTTTGAACCATCATATTTTGAAGATGCATATACTAATGAGGTTTGGATGCAAGCAATGCAAGAAGAGATGGTTTCTATTCACAGAAATGACACTTGGGAGTTTACAAAGCTTCCACATGACAAGAAGAAGATTGGCACCAAATGGGTCTACAAGACTAAGTGTAATAGTGATGGAAGTGTTGAAAGGCATAAGGTGAGATTAGTTGCTAAAGGCTTCACATAGAAGTATGGCATTGATTATGAAGAGACATTTGCACCAGTAGCAAGACAAGAGACCATTATAATGCTAATTTTATTAGAATCTCAAAAGAATTGGAGCATCCATGATATGGATGTGAAAAGTGCCTTCTTGAATGGGTACTTAGAAGAAGAAGTATATATGGAACAGCCACAAGGTTTTAAAGTGCCAAAAAAAGAAAATCATGTCTACAAGTTAAACAAGACTTTGTATGGCCTCAAACAAGCACCAAGAGCATGGTATGCTAGGATTGATGGATATTTTCAAGAGAATGGCTTTCAAAGAAGTAAGAATGAACCTACCCTTTAATACAAACAAGAAGGTAATGATATTCTAATTATAAGTTTGTATATTGATGACTTATTGTATATGGGTAGAAGTTCTATGATGAAGGATGAATTCAAAGTTTCCATTATGAATGAATTTGAGATGAAATATTTAGGCCTCATGAAATATTTTTTAGGAATGGAGGTTTATCAAAGGGAGAATAAAAAATTTATTTGTCAAACAAAGTATGCTAAAGATATGTTGAATAAATTTGATATGGTTGATTGTAAACCAGTCTCCACTCCAGTTGCTCATGGAGTTGTGTTGTGTAGAGATGATGGTGTTGAAAGAGTTGATGAGACAATCTATAGAAGTATTGTTGGAAGCTTAATGTTTCTAACTCATACAAGACTTGATATTGCTTATTCAGTTTCATTTTCTTCAAGGTACATGGTAGAGCCATCAAAAATACATATGAAGGCAACCAAGAGAATTTTTAGGTATGTGAAAGGCACTCTAGATTTTGGTATTCATTACTACACTTCTAAAAGGTTAAATCTTTTTGGTTTTAGTGATTCTAATTGGGGAGGTAGTTTGGATGACCAAAAGTCAACATCTAGGAATTGTTTTTCTTTTGGTTCTGGTTTGATTACTTGGAGCTCCAAGAAGCAAAGTATAGTTTCCATTTATTCTATAGAATTAGAGTGTTAAAGTCACTTTAGCAAGTACACAAACATTTTGTATTAGAAAAATTCTTGAAGAAATTCGAGAGAGTCAATTTCAGTCCACAGTTATTTTTTGTGATAACATTAGTGCTATTAAATTGGCCAAGAATCTAGTCCATCACAATAGGACAAATATTTTTGATTTAAAGCATCATTTTATTTGAGATTTAGTGCAGATGAAGTTAGTAGAATTGAAATACATCAACACTAAAAAATAGTTGGTAGATATCTTCATGAAAGTAGTTGCAACAGATCAATTTTTGACACTTAGAGATCAAATTGTGAGCCCACTCAGCATCAAGGTGGAGTATGTTGAAATATTATGATGAAGTATAGTTCACTTAGTTCTATTTTTAGACTATTAGTGTAAATTTATTTTGCATGAACAATTTTTGTGGAGCTAAATTTAGACAGTTAGTTAATTTTTAGTTAATATATTTTTTAGAAAAAATAAAGCCTTAGAAAGGCTAGAGTTAGTTTTAGTTGATATTACATGAAAATTATCATTTAGATAAATTTAAAATATTTTATTCAATAATTAGAAAAGCATGTTCACATGAAATTCTATTAATACATTGTAATTGATCTTTATTTTCAAGAAGGAGAATGATTCCAAGTTTTTGAAGAAGAAGTATTTTTTATTCTTGCAATTCTTATTTCTTCTGTATTATGAATATTGCATATATTTGGGTGTGATTTAATTTAAAATTATATAAATGTAATATGTTTTTATTAAGAAAGTTAAGAAAGAGAAGCAAAAGCTTCCTTTGTTTGTGAATGCTTTAGCATTCTCATTGAATATTGTTGAAGACATCTATATATTAGAAGCACATATATTTTATATAAGGAATAGAAAATAGAAGTAGTCTTATTTTTGTGTGAATGGATTAGCATTCTAAACTAGATATAGAGGGAAATCAAAGAAGCATTTTTTCTTTATATGCCACAACATTAGACTATAGTTGGATTTGTTTGTTATATGCAAAGATTGTGAATGCTATAGTTGTTCTATTTTTTGTATTTTCTTGTCTGTTAAATCTTGATATTGGTATCAGAGTTAGATGGAAAAGAGCAAAGTGTGGTTAATAAAAGGAGGGTAGTTAGTGAATGAATGCATCTAAGTGTCAAGAAGAGAGTTAGCTAAATTTTGGAAAGTAAGAATGGAAGGCACAACACCTAAGAAATCACCCAAGGTTAGTCAATGTAGGACGTTGCTCAATGTCAAATAGGAGTTAAAGCACTACCATCCAATGAGGAGATAATTAGGGAGATTAGTCAAGGTACACACAGTTTTTGAAAAAAAAAGTGCAATTATTTTTTGTTCTTATCCTAGCTTGTAGATTTTTAAAAGGATCGTAGTTATATTAGCAAGTAAGCGAGTTAAGTTAAATAAGTGGTCCAGATCCATAACATGGGTGGAATAGAGGGAAAAAGTTGGCAACATCCACCAACTTTTTGATGGACAAAATTATGTTTGGGCTAAGAAGATGAAGACTATAATAGTTGCAAATGATTTATGGGAGTTATTAGTCAATGGATTCACTGATGTGACTGACCAAACTAACTACAATGCATTGTCAAATACCCTAAAGACCAAGCTAAAGGAGAATATCAAGAAGGATATAAAAGCCCTGAATTTGATAGAGACAACAATGGTAAAAGACATATGTCTGATAATAGCAACAACTAACTATTCAAAGGAGGCATGAGAGAATATTCAGAATACCTACAAAGGTATTGACAAAGTGAGGTTAGTCAGTCTGTAATTACTTATAAGAGAGTTTAGAAATCTTCAAATGAATGATGGTGAATCCATTTCTGATTTTCATAAAAGAGTTTCTATTTTAACAAATCGGTTAAGAATTAATGGAGAATCTATGAAAGATTAAAGGATTTTTGAGAAGATCCTTAGGAGTTTGCCTTAAAGATTTGATCCAGTTGTCATTAAAATTGAAGAGGCTAAATAAATTTCAAGGATGATAGTGAATGAGTTGATGGGTTTTCTACAATCCCATGAGCGATGACTAAATATATATGTTCTTTCTTACTTAAACTAGACCTTCAAAGCCTGGAGTACTATGAGAGGTAGGGGGAGAGGAAGAGACAAAAAAGGTAGAAACTTATGAGGTAGAGGAAGAAGAAGAAACTAATATGAAAGAGCAAGCTCAAACAACCAAGAAGGACCAAGCATCTCACATTTAGACTCCCAATACAAGAATATTAGTAGTACATTAAACCAAAGGTATGGTAAAAGTAATGTTCAATGTTAATAATGTCACTAATATGGTCATTTTACTATTGAATTTATAAATATGCAACATGATCAGTCAAGATAATTTACAAATGTAGGTAAAGAGAAAGTAAGTGAATATAAACATTTGCCAAGCATGTTCATTATATTTAATATTTTTGAATAGAACAGTGCTGAGGTATGGTACTTGGACGTTGCTTGTAGTAGCCACATGAGTAGTAATGGATTTTTTTTTCCTCCACTGATAAGGGCATTCGGTCAAATATTATGATGTTAAATAGAGAAAAAGTCCAAATTGTTAGCAAATTGATTATAATCATTTGCACTGGAAACAAGATGAAAGAAGAGTAATCAATGAGGTCTAATATGTTCCAAATTTAAAACAAAATCTTTTGAGCATTTGATAATTGGTCCAAGAAGGATATAGAGTCTTGATGGAGAATGGGGAGTTCATAATTTTTGACAAAGATAGGAGCAAACATAAGATAGCTATGGTTCAAATCACAAAGAACCACATGTTTCCCCTCGAGATGTAAACCTATTCTTCTTCATAATTTTATCTCCTTCTCCTAAGCACATGAAGAGTACATCAATACTACAAAAGGTAGCCTTCAAGATGGTCATCAAAGACACATGCAGACTCTAGAATTTGATGTATGGGACTTTAAGTTATTATGTATTAAGTATTTTGTCAAATAAATATATGTTTATGGGACTACCAACAACATTAGAACCTTATAAAAAATGTGATATATAAATCTTTAAAAAATAACCTAGGTATCCTTATCAATCAGGA